>JAVHNF010026010.1:7344-18087 GCA_034783455.1 Micropsitta finschii | reverse complement strand
GTTTCAAGTTGACTGCCACATCTGAGGAGGCAGGACAGAAAGGTGGTGCTGTGCTTCTTCTGTGCACAGAGCAAAACCCAAAACTAAAAACAAAACTCAAAAACCAATGCAAAAAAAAAAAAAAAGAGAGCCAGGCTCTGGACTGATCCTTCTTCCATTAAAGTCAATAGGAGTTTTGCTGTGTGCATCGAAGCAGTCTGGCCCCTACTAACACAGGGTGGGTTCCTTCCCCCGACAGCAGCAGCTCAAAACACCAATAAGAGGCTGCAGGACAGTTTGGGTAGAGAGGGAAAAGAAGACAGGCTAGAATGAGAAGAAAGAAATAAGGTATTATAACTTCCCAGGTGCACCATCCTAACATCAGTTTACAACTAATACCAACACAGTGTGACAGTATCTGACCCATATGTTCTATGAACATAGAATAAGCCAAGCACATAGATACTTAAAGATTCCTGAAGTGTCAGGCTGAAACTGTCAGTAATAATTTGAAAAAGGATGACATTTTTTTCTGATTACTATCTGGTGTAACACAGTAGATTCCTGTCGGTTTTCCAGGGAAGATGACTTAATGTCCTTGAGTAATATATTAGAAATCATAGCCATGATCGTCCTCTTAGATTTGCAATATAGATTGCTTCTAGACCCACTGCCCATCCTGAAAGATGCTTTCCTCACGCACTTGGCAGATGTTGCTCACAGCTTGATAGTACCTAGTATACAGTGAAGAACTGTTTCAGATTGTTTAGCTCTAAAGTGGCTCAAACTAAACCAACAATCTCTTAACTTTGGACTTCCTAGCTTTCAAACTTCCACCATTTCTTTAATGAATAAACTGTGATTTTGTAGGAGATGGAAGAGTGACCCCCACCCTATTCCTTAAATGCTGTTTTTCTCACATGCTCTATCTCTGTCCTGTGCCTTTGTTCAGTGAATTTAAGCACTTCTCACCAGTTCTGAGTCCCACTTGCCTTCTTATTTTTCACCAGTGACTTCCAGCCTCAGATTTCAAGGCAGTCACCAGAATTTCCCCTCATGTAAACAGAATTCTCTTTATTCCCTGTAGTAGCAAAGTATCAGCCCTCCAGGCTGGTGTTTTCCTAAATAAATTAATCTGTTTCTAAAACCAAACCCAAGGCATGCGGTCCCCTACCACAGAGAACATTTGGCCCAAAAGCAGATCTGGTAAAAGTTATCATTTCTCAACAGGCTTGGCCAAAGACAGACAGCAGAATGCAGAACAAGGGTTTAGAGTAGCCTTCGCAGTCACTGGTGCTGTTTATTAACCCTGCCTATAATTACACAAGTCAATAAGAAACAAGCTAGTTGTGCCCGGGCAGTTTTCCGCTGACGTAAGGGAACACGCACACAGCTGGCTGAAATGAGCCCGCTCTCCTTGACGAACATTCAGTAATGGATTTGCTGCACCTAAAGCAGAGCTTTATTTCAATGGTTATTTTTAAAAAGCAGCAACCAGTTGTCCACACCCCAGTGATGTGCGCAATCGAGTTCATGACATAATGTCACAGTGTTTACCAAGAAAGTGGCAGATGGTGGTTACTGTGGGGAGTTTTTATAAAGAGGGCACATATACGTGCGTCGTGATTATGCGTCAGGGTGTTCGTGTTGAAAACGCTCCTTTAATTTAGTAGAGGATATTAAAGTTTGCTTAAAAAACACACACTCCATGAGAAGAGTGGCAGATGGAGTTAACGAGCCCACCTGCTGTTTTGCTTAAAAACACTGGCTAATAAGAGGTTGTGTGTTTTAAAAGATGTATTCATGCTGTAATTTGCAATCCTTTCCTGGGGAGAGGACATGAACACTCTGAGGAAGGTGGTATAGCTCCAAGGGCACCTCTCCAAGGCAGAAGGGCTAGACTTGGAAAAAGAAAAGGTTGGCTCTTTAAAAAAACAGCTGCTGAATCTCGAAGAGAGAAATAAGGGCAGTCACATCATGCAGTTTGTGCTCATCTCCATCAAAACAACAGATATGGAGGAGGCAGATCTCAGACGCAAGGTGTTCATGAAAGACAGATTCTGAAGGTGTGTTTGGGCATTCCAGTAGACAGACTCCTGAGAAGGAACTGGTTTAGTAAATCCACAGCAAAAGTGCACTGGGCTGAAATTGCACAGGGCTGAAATCGCATCATTTGTCCTATGCTTGTCCTCGCTCTTCAGGTTACAACCACCTGTCGGATGGACCATATTTTCTTAGCGGGTCCAACTAGAAATGCAAAAGCTACATTTCTAGGGGCCAAGATGTGGTCCAGATCAAAAGGCAGCAACTTCAAACTCCTGCTTCTGAACAGTGTTTTGCCATGTACCATGGGACACATGACAGATAGCATGCATCATATAAACCTGTAGTCTGCAGACCTCTCTTGTTCCCTGATGGTGCAGATAGAGGAGTCTTCTCTTTGGGAGTCACTGATCCATCTCTTTCTTCCTTCAGCCTCAGTGGACAAAACTGTTTAAAGCCTCCTGGGTTGTTTCGATTTCTCCCAGACTGGATGCCCCCTTCTCTGGCCCACAGTACTGGAGGCAGTCTCCCAGTCATGTCCGAAGCAAGTTAAGCACACTCAGTCTTGGTGGCCAAGGGTTTCAGCAGCTGCTTTTGGAGATTACCTTTCCATAGATATGCAAGAATGGTGCAGGTTTGGGGTAATTATTTGTACTCCAGAGGCAGATGGTGTTAATAGTGGACAAAATGATATTGAAAAAATGGTGGAAAAGTATACATTGTATAATACCAATTTGAGAAAACTTTTAAGATACTGATAAAAAATTGATTAACGAGACCCTTTAGGTGGCAAGAAGTTAATAGAATATGTTTTCTACCTCGAGCATTTAAGACGAAATTACTATTCCAGCCTGGGCTATGTGTTGCAACGCAGCATCAGCGTTTCCTGCTGTGAAATTAGTGAAAATAACTGAGAAAGCTGGAAGCAGAGAAGATGACAATGAGATTATCCTTTTTCTTTTAATGACGCAAATGCAACAGAGAACTATGACACCGTGTTTAGGAAAACATCCCAGTTTGATGCTGCACCTGCTTATGGGCAGGCAACAAGAGTATTTCCTTTCTATTATGCAGGCTGGCACTTACTGCCAGTGCCTGCTTTGCAGTTGAACACAGCCATCTACAAAATGTTTTGCTCGGTTAAATATCATGGAGCTTGGCCTTTAGAGTCCATGTGTATGTGTATGTATTATGGACCCAAATGCTGGATCTGAATTAATACAAGCTTTTATGAAGATTCAATAAGCCTTGTACCTTTCTGAACAATTCACTGAATACTAGGCTCCTATAAATAAATACATAAATAAACCTTAACTTCCCTAGAGTAAGAGGTTCAGCTTACAATGAGCATTTCACCACCACACAGTCAGCATCAGTCTTTTGTGTGTGTCTGTACCTTCATAATTATACATGTAATTACCCCAAGCCAGGAAGAGTTGTAACAAAGACAGCACCACTTCAGGATAATCTCTAGTTAGCTGCTTAGGACATTCTCCAGGGAAGTGAGATACATGAATTCCAATGTCCTTGGGCTGTAAAGAGATATGAATGTTTTTATCTCCCCCTTCAAAAAATAAGCAGATAAAAAGCAGCCACCACCATTTAATGCAGAGCTCTGATATAATTGCTGAGGCCTGGAGTTATGTTTTCAGGTCTCCTAGGACAGAAAAGGTTTTGGGATCTATGTTTAGACAGAAGCATCTTAAACTGACATTAGGTACCTGAATCCTTTTTGAAGAGCTCTTTGTCTACCACCTTAGTCACACCTGTTTCCCTCAGGTGAGGCAGATGCTGCTAAAATAAGGGCTGAATAAAACTTTCTTAATTTCTTTTATTTGATTTTTAGAAAGCAAAGGTGGGGAGAACCTGCACTGGTTTCGTTAAACAGTTTTGGTTACAGCTCTGCATTCAGCAGCATCCTGTGCTCCATTTAGTGAACTCCTATTTTTGAGTTTTGCAGATTAGCAATTGCTCGAGTTGCCAAAACCCACATTTACACAAATGGATGGCTCCAAGACAAAGGCAGTGCTGTGCCTACCTGGGTTGCTAGTGAACAGCAAGGGAGTGTCAAGTGCACGGCAGCAGCAGTGACTCTGCTGGCAGAAATATAGAGCCAGCAGGCTCTGCACGCTGGGCTGATAAGTAGAAGCATTTTTAATATTACTTTTAAGGAAAAGAGTAATAGTGGGAGTTGACAGTGAACAGACTGGCTGCCCTAACCCAAACACTTCAGCAGCATCAAAGGAGAAGAAAACCAGAAACTAGAAAAGCACCCAGCCTATATCTGACATGGCTAATGGCAGCTATTCATTGTACATAGCATTTGTTGGACATTTGGGTTCTCAGCCTCTTTGCCACAGTCTCAGGAACTTCTCTGTGAAGCTTTGATGGCTTATCATAACCCCCTAGGACAGCACGAGGATGCAGGGCTGACAGGGCCACAGCATTTGCGTGCAGGGACTGTGAATGAATGTGCCACCTCGCCACAGCTTTCACCACTCAGGTCTGGGGCTGTAACCATGCAGTTACCTACCTGCTTTTATTTTGAGATCAGAGGCCACTCTCTTGTGGGTTTGGGCCATCCCTGGTAAGAGTTACCTTGGTGTTAGCTGCTGGAGGAGACTCAGGGAAGAGGAGAGGGGTGGAAGTGGGGCTGAAGAACTTAACGGCAGTTTGAAAAAAGACTCTCTCCATCCGAGTTCAACTCTGATATTTGTCAATTCACATAAATGGAAAAAAGAAAATGGAAATAATTTGTTTACAAGTATAGCACATTCACTATTACAAAAATCAAGTATTTCAGACATCATTGTATAAAAATAGCCCATGACAACAGCTGTTTTTCATCAGCTCCAGAAAAAGCTGTGGGCTAGGAGGGATATGTATGGGGTTTGAGGGTTTTTTTAGGTTGCGTATCAAGGACTGCTGGGAATAAAACTGGTACTAAGTCTGGCTCATTCATTCAGGGAACAAACTTTACTACAGGGGAAGGGAGAAAGCAGAAGCAGCTAATTTCTATCACACCACCATGCTTTAGACACTTTCCCTGCATCACCAAATGAACGAGGGAAGTGACAGCTCCCTCTGGATGAGCCAATTCATATTTTCTCTCAGCTGACCTTTAAGGGAGCCCAGAAAGACTAAACAAGGCTGGAAAAATTCAGGCTCAAAGGCTAAACAGAGAAAACTTTCCAAAGAGCCGCGACAGCCACACGCAGCCAGCAGTGTTAGCTGCAAATATCCCACCCCAGCTTTTTCATCTCCTCCTCCACACCTTCTCCTCTCCCACAGAAACAAACTGTATGTGACTATTTGGGGGCTATTTTCTTTCAAGTTCCTGAGCTGTAAGGAATTCAGGTTTTTAAGTCTTTACCTACAGCCACAGTAACTAGGGGCTTGGACAGCAAATTCTGAAGCCATGAAATAACCAGACTGAATAAAACTTAGAGCTACACCTTCTTATAATAATAAAAACTCCCAAGTCATTACATGATTTATAACATAATTGATAGCACAGGCTTGTGCCTGTTTCATTAGTGAGGAAACAACAGTAATAAAAAGATATCTTACTGAATCACTAATGTCCCTGTAAGGGACAGCTCTGTGTTTTCATGGAGACATCAGTCTGAGTTCCAGTTAAGTTTGCACTGTGTCCACGTACAAGGTTTTAAATGAGTTTGTGAGAAAGCATGAGCAGGTTGTAACTGCATCTGTAGTCTCCACAGGAGGCTTCAAAAGAAAAACATACTTGGGTTTTTTTTTTTCATAATAGGAGTATTCTTAAAATAGGAGCCATGGGAGAAAGGAAAGCTGCTCAAGGAAAGAGCAGTCACAGTTTACAGATTATTTTATCAAGGAAGTAACAAAATGTGCTCAGAATACTCCTATTACAGCTACCTTTTGCATGCAGTGCTTAGCTCATGCTTTTACGTGCCAAATACCCTGTCTGCACTGAGAGTACCTCTGCATGCACACCCGATAACAGCTCCTCTTTGTCCTCGGCTGTTATCAAGCCTCTGACCTGCCAGAAGTCCCCAACCCTCAGTTAGCTGTGAGTCACAGGCAGGGAGGAGTGGAGCTGCCACTCAGCCACACCACCCCACCATGCCAAGCTGTAGGTCATGCTCCAGGCTGGGGTTTTGCTTCCCTCTGCCTTATCTTAATTGCCACACACTAGTGTATGTGCTGGTGGTGCATGACTCAGTCCCATGGAGGGATACGTGATATCGAGTGTAGCAAACAGCCTCAGAGCAGCCCATTTAGTAAACTAGGCAGCAAATACCTACAAATAAGGGAAGAGCTTAAAGAAATCAGGAACTCTCTGTGAATGAATCACAAACACTAAAACCTGCCCAAATCCAGCAAGTAATATTTTCCAAGATGAAGTAGTGCACCAATATGAAACGTTTGAAGTTTGCAAAGGCAACTCGTCCCCAGGACTTTTTCACAGATAGATCTCAATGTACTTTGCCAAATAGGTCGGTATCACTACACTCCCTTTCTAAGTGTGGTGAGAGAGGCTGGCCTGAAGGTCAGCCTGTGGGCAAGAAGTGCAGCCAAGAGCAGAACAAAGGTTTCCTTTGTCACCTTCCAGTCTAAAAATCCAGATACTCTCTCTTGTTGGGGTGCGGAAGGAAGAAGGTTGTTTCAACTTCATATTTGTGCTTTGAATTTAATATGCTTTGAAGCTCATTAATTTAATTATTCAAAGTTTAATGTGGTTTCTTTTTTCCGTTACCAAATATATATTAAAAAAAACTTTGTAAAAGAATCTGTTTGTTTAAATTAAAACCAGTCACACCTGCTGTAATTAGTCCTTAAATCCATCAGGCAGGTATGTCCAATAGTTAACACTTAAATGGCCCCATTCTCCCGTTTATCAGAACTATTTAAACAAACCATAAACAAATTCATATGATTCTACTGCTGAACATCACAACAAGATTGTCACAGGACACATAGACCTTGCGGAAGCTAGAGGAGACACTGGAAGAGTCCACGTGTTACAGTTCCACAGCACAGGACTGGTTTGCAAGCTTACAGGACAATGGAAGTACAACATGGCTATAAGGGATAAGGCAGGAGTGGTGACAGGGGAAATTATCACAGCCTTGGCTTCAGAGAGTACCCCAGGCAGTGCATCATAACAGTGACCTCTCTTGTCTCACCCGGACTTCTTCCTTGGGGCAGACTCCAACAAGACCACTGTCACTGAGGAAAATGGAGAAAAGTGCCATAAGGCAAAATGTTTGAGAGTGAGGAAAGAGACGTGCAGAGGTGAAGGATGGGTCTGCTGTATTTGTCCTCTTCAGCTGCTGAGAGCAGGAACAGAATAACTGAAGTAACTCCATGAAATCCACTGGCAAAATTTTTGACAGTGACTGCTTTGTTTCACTGAGTGCACATTACAGAGGCTCATGGTGGTGATAAGAGGACGACTGCAGGGCACAAGCAAGATACTGCATTTCTCCGTGTTCCTTTTAAATCATTCTTTCTTTAGAGCTTCATTGGTATTGCAACAGGTGTTACTTCATGTGATGTCCAAGGCTGCCTATTTTAGAAATATTGCCCACCAAGCACTGGTAATACAAATGGAAAAAGCCCACTGCCCTGCTTCCAGCAGAACTTCCGACTTGGCTATCAGCCTTATGGATGGCTTTATTTAGAGTTTCCTGAGAAGCAGTATCAACAACATCTAGTACAGCACTAGGTACATTATGTAGTTCCTTCCATTACAAAAAGTAGGAGAAAATTTGTTTGTTTGCTTGTTTTCAAATGAAAAATTGAAGTCCATGACTCCCTCTGAATAAAAGCCTTCAAAAAGAGTGAATGAAACTTGTTTTTCTAAACCATGCTGGTGTGAACAGCACCACAGCTTGCTTATAGTGTGAACACATGTTCCTCGACAACATCCAGTCCATCTTCTCACAAGACAGAAGAGGAAGCGTCTTGTGGACTCTGTTTTGCACACCCAGAATTAGCCAAGAACTGCCTGAAAAATAAGGAGGGAAATCCTTCCTTCAACTAGCTTCAAGGCAGTTATTTGTCCAGCATACACAGTAGGAGGCACAAGTTTATTATGGTGACAATCAGTCACATTTCTGCCCTTAGGAAGGCTGGTTGTTCTGCCAGGGGAAGTTGGCACCATCAGAATAAAGGTGACACTTCCTCCTCTGAAAGACAAGCATCATCCTAGCAACAACCTACTACAGTGTTTGGGCTTTGTTTTTTTCTTTACTCCTGGACATTATCTATTGTCTCAGCAGTATTTACCTAAACTCTGTTTATGATCAGAGGTTTATAATACATTGTAGCATACCAAAGTAAGTAGATGCAAGACTTGGGCCTTAGCCAATGCAGAGTTCAAGGACTTCACCTTCGTCCTTTGCTTGTACTGATAGTTGTGATAGTCAGAAGCAGAAACTTTAACCTTCCACTGGGAATGGAAACCACCAGCATGGCTATCCTTATGCTAACAGTCATCAGCTTTTAAAGCAAGAGCATACCAAAAGGTAAAAAAAGCCCAGGGAAAAGCCACCACTGCTTTTCTGTAATGGTTTTGCTCTGCTCCAAACACAGTGTAACAGAGTCGCAGAGCTTAGAGATTTGCTTGACCTGTGCCCAGCTCCTTTCAGTTAGGGAAGCACACGAATACAGCAGCTGGAGACATGAGAAGACTCTGGACAAACAGAAGAAGTTAACTAGGGAATGTTTAAACTCCTTTTTGCAGCTTCAAGTGATCCCTTGCTAAGGGCCGGAAACCAGGAACTGGCAGACTTCTAAGGGCTCCTTTTGTACAATTCCAAGCTAGAATATTTAACCTCCATCTTTGTCACGGGTCATAGGAGGCAGAAGATTTGGCTGCTAGATTTGCAAGGAACCTTACCACTCCAGTAACTTCCAAAGGTTCTGCTGTGGCTGGGACAATTTATTCCTTTAGGCCATCCCTGGGCAGTGCTACTCTCAACATCAAGCTGCCTCCCTGATGGATGCTTTGCATTGCTGCTCCCTGTGCTTAAGTGCAATATTGCCATTTGAAACAAGTCAGCTATAGGGCAAGCCACTGAGGATGCACAAATTAGTANNNGGTCGAATGATACACGCATTTCTGTTGTGGCTTCTCCCACCTCTTCACAAGGTAGGAGCTGTTACAGATGAGGGTAACTCAGGATAAGGGGGCAGTGTCACCTGCCTTTGACATACTTATGAAGCTTCCTCCCCAGCCCCACTCAGGAAAATACCTTAAAAATTGACAGGCAGGCTACAGGAGGCCAGTGTTTGGTGAAGCAGCCAAGAACTTGCCTAGGATCTTGTCCTGCTCTATTTCTTTGCTATTTTGCAAATAAAACAGGAGCCCTGTGTTTTTTCAAGCCCCAAGTCCCCCTTTGTGAGTGCTCTCTCAGGAGAGCAGCAGGGCAGGTGAGGTTCAGCTGACCAGGCTGTGAGGACAAGGAGCAATGTATGGTTTTAGACCTATGTCAGAGCTTCGCTGCAAAAGTCCTCCAAACCCCATCTGAAACAAAACCAGCTAACAGAAGAAATAATCCCTGAGCACATTAAAGCAAATTAAAAAGGATAATATTTAAGCTGGTTATGAAATCAGAAGTGGAGGGCAAAACAACTCAGCAACTCGCTGAGAGCAGAACAAATGAATTTGGCTCTTAGAGGTTTGTTCCATCTGCAGTCAGAAAAGCCGATTTCCTTTCTATGCTGTTACGAACATGTTGGAGTCTAAAAATGTTATCAGAAATATCTTCTCCTCATCTCCCTGTGTAAGGGCCAATAACAAACACCATATGCGAAATTTGCTACTGGTGCTTTTGTACAAGTCATTTAGCAAGGACAATGACAGGAGGAAGTCAAAGTCCAGTCCACATTGCCCAGATTTGACTTAATAATTGCTACAATTTCATGCAATGCAGTACATAAACTTATCTCTCATCCAGTTTGTAGATTGTCTGTCAACAGCTGAAAAAATAATCAGAGTTCTTTATTAAGACCTATTTCCCCCATAACTTCTAATATGACTCCTCAAGCTGTATATCCTTTGTAATCACATTGCCTGAACAGTCAGTATTAATTGTACAAGGCAGACTGATGAATTCTGGATGGCCTGATGGATCCCATTAAATTTTTTCTGAATAATTTTTGTTCGTACATCTCAGCTGCATGTTGCAAAGGAAAGACCCTTTAAGAATAAAAGGTCCTAGTAGCTATATAAAAATGACAAGGGTGCAAAATAATAAAATGGTCATAGGACACTTTTCCAGTTAAAAAAATACTGCTGACTTGACTGGTTATAGACATCAATATATGCTATAATGGAAATCAGTATCGCAGGATTACTTCCCACGAGAGCCTTGCACGTATGAGCAGTCCCAGCAACTCATGTATTTTCCAGTGCCTAAGACACACTGGTGTAGAAGTGTCTGTCTTCAAAAAGGGAAGTTAGAGATACTTGGTACCAACCTCACCCCCTGCTGCTGGGGGTGAAACAGCTCCTACTGCTGCATCTGTCACTGTTTCTCTGCTGCAGCAGGGACAAGAGCAGCAGTGACAGCATCCCATAGAACAGGAGTAGCAGAGGTTCATAAATAACATCAGCATGTAAAATACATCTGAATCTGAAGTCCCTCTTACTCTTTCAATTTTGGGGAATAAAAAATGCATCCATTGTATCAATAAATTTGTAATTTGAATGACGTCAAATAACTGGTGGTA
>JAVHNF010026005.1:4354-19248 GCA_034783455.1 Micropsitta finschii | reverse complement strand
TCGCTTATGTTTTAAGTTACAGTTTAACCTCTAACAGGGATACTGAGCCAGTCTGGCACAACACATGGTGGGCATAATAGCACCCATGGAGAAACATTGTAATCACAGAGAAGTCAGTCCCAGACCCACACCTACTTGAATAAACTATGCCAAAAGGCCCCCCACACCTCCCACTGCCCCTTCTCCCCAGGTCCCAGTTTTACATCATGTGGTTTTCCAGAATATTATCTTTTCCAATGTCTGCTTGTACAGACACTGGAAAATAACTTATGCTTTGTTATTTAAGGGTGAACTTCAAAGGAAAAAGGTTACTCTTTCGTGAGCATCATCTTGATGAATATACCCAACAAGGTCTCAATGAAAAACCACAAGCTTTTACTGATACTCATCAACCTACCAATAAATGTGCAGTCACAGAAATAAGGATCCTGCTACCCTTGAAACCTTCCTGAGATGCAGCGCATCCCCTTACACCCATACACCATCAGTGGTCTTCAAAATCATTTGGCATGTGAGACAATGGGGACTGCACCTACAGAAATATACATCCAAAGTGATTAGGAAACTCCATAGCCATGGAGATTTTCTTTCTGCTTCTTAATGGAGACAAAATGGAGACTTGTATTGGTATAGCACCAGAGTGAGTCCATAATATTACACCTAGAAAAGTTTTTATGCCGTATGTTAATACTGTATGCTTTGCATATAGAAAGCAAGCATAGAAATAACACCATGGAAAAAAATATTTTTTTATGGCCCCCAACTCAAACTTTTTTCCTCCAGCAGATGTAAGCATGCAAACTGGGATCCAAATTTAACCAAGAGCCAACCTTGGCATCAAACTATTGCTGATACAACCATATGGTTAGAAAGATTTTTCTCTCCCTCCACTAGCTACCACCTCACATTTTGTAAAAGACATGTCTCACAACCACTATCAACATCTATTATAAAGGCATCTGCTTTCAATGATAGAGAACTGGAAGTGGTACAATGAGGTGCAGATGACAGTGCTCAGTGCAGTTCCCAGTGCTTGTTGATGAGAGGTGTGGAATACAAAGTTGTGTCTGAGTTGCAAGCAAAGCAGGGTTAAGGGAAGGGATAGAGTATTTAGAAGCAGCAGGAGGGAAGTGAGGGTGGGTTCAGATTCAGGGAAAATACAGGACTGGGGACACAGAGACACCTCAGACACTTTCCTGGCCTGCTTCTGCAGCTTCCTCAACAGGCCTGCCTGCCCCACATAGCAAAGGAAGGGCTCCTTGAAGCCAAACCTGCCCAGGTGTCTGCAGCACAAAGGTAAGAATCAGTGCAGACCCACCCACAGTGCTTGGTGCCTTATGCTTACAGAAATGTCACTGGGGTGCTACCAGATACAAAAGCACCTCCAAAGCCAAACAGTCATATTTGCACAGCACTGTGCCAGGCTCTAGCCACGCTGCTGTGCACAGAGCCACTCCAGTGACTGCACTTGAGGCAGACTCTGTGAGCTGATTAAAGTGATCACAGATGATCCAGACTACTGAAATTTAATTGCAGGAGTAAGTGAAGCCATTGCAAATGTGACATTGAATGAGGTCCACAGACAACTGCCATGGCCCAAAAATGTCAAGTGCCCTGTTCCACAAACCCACTAGCATGGATCATCACTTTATATAAGTTCACCATAAATGCTTAAAAACCATCTGAGATAAACCCCACCCAGGTTACTACTCCTTATCACAAACTCCCTTAACTTTAAGCCTTTCATTAGTGTAACCCCCATACTGGCACAATATGAGGCCCTATATCTTCTGCACATAAGAATCGAGAGTTGTGAATAATCTACAAGGGACATGAATATGCTGCTGTTTGCATGCAAAGGAACTGCTCACACTGCAGCACACATGCATGTGTTGCTACCTCTGGGGAAGGAAGAGGGTGAGATGGGGGCAGCTGTAAGGTCAAGCTCGGAAATTGCTGCTACATCATGGCTCTTTAGTGTCTTAGATAACAAACTTGATATATCCAATTTAATCTACAAAACAATGGGTGCTAACAGGAATCCCTATTGCAGGTGCAGCAGAGAGGGCAAGCATGAGCAAATAGATAAAGGAAAGGATTTGTCCAAAGAGACAACCCAGCTGCAGGCTGCATGTCACCCCTCAGTGGTGGGAGACGAAGCCCCAGGACTATCAGTCCACATCTCTTTGCAGCCAAGACTAGCCTAGGCTGGAGAGAGTGAGAGTGGTCTTTCTTTGAATTTTGGTCTCCACATAGCATGAAGTTCATGGAAAGTGAAAAAGAAACCGTGGTGCCAGCAACTCTTTACTGCATTGCAGAATCTCATTCTCATATCTGCTTTCAAAAACTTAAAATCAAAACTACAGTCTGTAGAGCATCTGCCTTGATTTTCCAACACAGCTCAGAGAACTACCACCAAGCCACATAAAAAGCAATGGGGTTCTAAGTGAATGCCACAGGCTAAATTAATTGAGCCACAGATTACACAGACGAGTACACAAGGCTAGTAGTTGTCATACCAGTGGATTGTACCATTTGAATGGCAACCGAGTCTGAAGGGTGCATGAATTCAGTTCTGCAATAACGATCCTGTGCAGAGCTTAGTGGATCAAAGCCATTAGAGACCTGAACACTGGAGTCCAAAGCAAGTTGTTCAGCCTCCTACATCTGCAACATAAAGTTACATCAATCACAAAGTAAACTTTGTAAAGCTTATGAACCTTGGAGAATTGCAGATCTACCACTGTAGTAACAACTCCTCCTCACTGTTTGTATTTGCCGACAGGCCTTTTTATCAATGAGAATCTTAACTAAAATACTGATTTAGTCTTGGCCAAATACTTCTGCACATAAAGCAAATAAGTACAAATTATAACTACTTATATATCCTATATATGGTAACACCATCACGTGCTTAGTTACATGTACAACTTTTAAATAACACAATATTTTTGTCTTATAAATAAATTACAGAACTGGTAGAAGGTTTCCATCTGAAGTTTTTGTGAAGGCACTTTTTTTCTATTCAGCTCCAGTAATTTAACTTAGCTAAAAAAAATGTCTTAAAATTACTTGCCACTTTGATAGGGAGCAGGAGTTACAGAAGCACATAATCCTTTGATGACTTTCCCTCCAAATGGGTTTCAACAGGACAAGGAAAAAGGCAACTAAAGGCTGTAAGACTACTTTTCCATGGGTACTGCCCAGCTCCTAGCACTTATGCCATGTCACTCTTAGGCATAGTAGAACTACAGCATCAACAACAGGTAGAAGATTCAAGGGAACATACGTTTTGAGACACATCCCAGGAGGCTCAGAAATTGCTTTGCTGTTTCACAATGCTAAGCAGAGTGAGGACAAAGGAATGAAGAGATGAAAGGCCAATACAAACTTTGGTGTAAATTGGAAAAGGCTGAAAATTGCCATTGCCAATTGTTGTTCAACAGGTAGGAGCTTGGGCAGCCCCTAGAAACACCATGAGCAGCTTGAATTTCTTCACTGGTGTTTACTCTTCCTTCAACCTTAGTGATTTGCACCAGTAAGAGGTTAGAAGAAAGAAGGAGAGGCAGCAATAGGAGGAGGGAAGAGAAGAGTAATTAATGCTGTCAAGACTGAGAAGATCAGTAGGGTCCTAGTGATGAGGGAAAAGAGGAAAGAAAGCTACTGACAGGCATTTAGTATTTCAAGCACAGACAGGTTCTTATGGCTAGGGGTGCCGAAGTGAGACTTGTTCATTATTATGACTATGACAAAGCAGAAAAAACAAAACCCACATTGATTAAAGCAGCAGGCATCTCCCTTGGATGTCGAGACTCAGCGGGGGGCTGCAGCTTCCCAAGGAGGCAAGCATTTAGATTTCAGCTATTCCAAGACATGGACCATATGTTGGGGCCATCTGGAGGCTGCTTTATTTGATGGATGTTGGATGCCTGTAAATGCATCAGGGAGGAGAGCTGTAATATTGGTAACTGATTGATGCTGAAGATACTTGACTAAACATGACCCCACTTCCTTAAAATTCACGCTTTCTCTAGAGAAGAAGCTCAGAAATAGTCTTCCCAGTGGTGATGATAGCTTCTGTGGCTTTCAAAAAAGCAGCAGCTTCTGACGAAGCAAGCAGTCATCACTGAACTGACACAGCTGGTATATTCAGTGGGGTGGCCTTAGCTATGCTTTCAGCCAACAGTCAACAGCTAATCCATGGCACCAAATGGAGCTTCCCATTCAGCACCAGACCTGAATTGTCACCACATCAAAAGATGCATTTTGTCAATGGACAAAATTTAGCCATGGACAAAGCCTATGCTTTCAGAGACCTCCTTGCTCTTTCAGCACCTTTTGAAGATGTTTGCCAGGAAAAGAAGCTCTACTGGAGCACCCATTGCAGTGCAATACAAAGAAGCTGGGGAGAGGACACCTATGCAGCAGCTTCTGGTTGACAACTCTGCAGCACATCTCATGAGATATTTTTCTTTCGTCCCTGGAAGACAGGATGGCAGGGCCCAAAAGCCCCAATATAATCACAAACCAAAAACCCAAATACTTTTGAAGGCAGTAGTGTTTCTCCATATTTGGATATGACTAGCAGACACCAGAAATACCCAAGCTGCAAAAGGCCATCAGGTAGGAACCCATCTGTCCAACCATAACTGGGCTTTTTGCTGAAACCTGTGCAGAGAATGATGTTTTGCCTCATGCCAATAGAAAGCACAGAAAGCTCTGACTGCTCAAGCAAAACAAAACAAGCAAAAGAGCCCAACAAACACATCTCCAAGAGCAACTTCCAGGAAGCAACTGCAACTGCAAGGGCAGCAGGATTCCAGACCCAATAGCTATTCCATTTGTTCAGAGGCATTAGCCAGACCCCTAAGGACAGGTCCTGAAGTCACGCTCAGCTCTCCTGGAAGCAGGTGGATGACTCTTGTTGCAGTGAAGACTGCTGAAATGCTGGGGAAAAAAGACCTGGGCTTCACCCAGTGACATTTCTAATGGAAAAACCAAAGACACATCTTGGACTTTATCGCTGGGATCATGGCAACTCTAAATAGTGCCTTTTGCACTTTGATTAAAAGAGAAATGCACAGCAGCAATCAAAGCAGTATGAATAAGTTACATAAACCCCAAATAATGCCAGCAGATTAGTGCTTGCAATTGAAGAAAAGCGGTAACACAGCTTTACAGAATTCAAATATTTGCTCTCAAATGGCTTTCGTGAGTGTAAATATTTTGTTGTAAGTAGGTCCTTGATCTGGATGCTGGCAACATCAACAGTAATTGGCAGGGGGTATGAAGGCAAATAATGGGAACATCAGCTTTTAAATTAAATGAAACCACAACACAACTGACAACTATCATTTCCCTAATAAAGTCGTTGACTTTAAGCTACTGTAGCATTAACGAGGATAGTGACAGATTAATTTAATCACCAGGATTTACCAGCTAACCAACTGAACAGGTCAGAAACGGCTTGTGTTTGGGAAAAGAGCTTTCATTGTTCAATTCACTGAACCCCATAGATATGAACATTCAGACTACCTGTGGGGAAAGATGCATTGCAGTAACTGAGAAGAGCATGTACAGGGGAACTACAGCTGGATACCTGACAGCAGCTTCACACTCTGCTGAGCCCCCAGCAGACAGTTACAACTCTGTGTTTTGGGGTACTTTCAGGTATTCAGCAGCCCCTCCTACCTTCTCCTTAAACTCTGGATCACCATTATCCAGCCCCTTAACATATCTGCCTTACAGCAGTGTACATCTGGAACACAACTGGTGTCCTGGCTGCAGCTGAGCTGTCTCACCGGCTGTGCTCTGATACAAAGCAGAGGCTGGTAGGTGCCTTTCCCTGCTCCTCTGCAGCACTCAGGGAAGCAGCAGCTCCGGCTGCCTGTCCTTGAACAGCCTCCATGTGTTCTGCTCTGCCTGTACTTCAGCTCCACTGCCCTGCCTGCATTTTCCTGAACACCTTCTTCAGCAAGAGAACTAAACAGGTAAGTCCAAATCTCCCAGGCATACAAGTGGCAAAACCCAGGGGTACTCGTGCTAGGAGCCAGGCGCAATTCTGGAAGCTGGAGTGAGCCCCCTGCTCTATCTCCCAGCACACGTTCATCGGGCAGAGGCCCCTGCCACACTGTCTGGCAGCTGTAAAACAAACCACCAAGGGATCAGTCCCCACCCTTGAAATACAAAAGTCTGTTAAAAAGGAGTCATACAAATGTCAGTACAATAAAGCAACGCTTTAAAAATGAGTCCTCATTACTGCAAATACTTGCTCCCTGTGCATCCCCTGAGTCGCATCTTCTTAAGTCTACTGCCTGGAACAAAGTATTTACTGCCGTCAGCATTTCCCAGCCAAGTCAGAGGTGGGAATAGCTAATCAGTTCTGTCTGATGCACTGGCAACACAACTTACAGCTAACATGCGGCACTGAAGCAGACACCATGAGACCCTCAGCCAGATCAGTTAAAAACATCACTTGCACATATGAAGCACCTCTATCTATCTTTCATTAAAACATGAACAGCTCAGTACTCGTGCAGAAGAAACTACTTCAGCTTCAAAGCAAAGAACTAGCTATTTAATCCTTTAAGTGTGAGTAAATATATGTAACAGGTAACTCACTTTTAAATCAATATTTGTTTTGAACTTCTGTAAAAGTTAGAATTTTAAGCCAACAGACTTTTAAGAATGCCCATAGAAGTCCATGGAGCTTCAGCCACCTACAGCAGGAGGTGACATATTCCTTAAACTTCACTTTTAGCTCCTTTTGAGCTGATACTGGACACTTTTTACAGTGGTTTCTGTGATCTTTTAAAAAAAGAATTCAAAGTACGCTATACAAACTCTGCTGAATGTGAGTTTAAAATTAACCTGTGCACGCATTGTGTGGCATTTCTAGTCGTGCCTGGTCAGAAGGACTGAAGATCATTCTGTCAGCGCAACACAATGTCAGTTTATCCCATCAGGGGATACAGTAACACCTAAAAGGAAGCAGTACGGTGCCCTGTTCACCTCAGGGCTCACGCTGCCAGTCCAGAACTGCTTCCCCAGCTAGCTCTACAATGCAGCAAGAGCTGCAGGGCTCTTCTCACCCCACCTCTGCTTCCCAGCCTAGCCCCACACCTGTACCAAGACAGACGTCCATCTGCCAACTGTGAGGAACAGTGTTGTGCACTCACTGATGCAGGTGTGCAAGTGTTCCCGCAGACAGGTGTCACATACAAACCAAGCTCTGCAGAGGTGGTGGTGGGGATGAATTTCCACATCAGCCCTCAGCCCTGCTCAGCAGTTCTGCCATCTCTCCCCCTCTTCCAGCACTACCTGCTCCCATCCATGGACCGCCCACCCTTGGAGACTACAGGCTCACACCTCCAAGTGTACAAAGTGATTAGGAAAGGGAGATGTGACAGATGGACATCAAAGCCTTCAGTACATCTTCTGAACTACCTCTGACAGAGCTGTCTTCTCGGGGCGCTTAAACACCTACAGGCTTCTGCAGCCATACTGCTGGGGACATCTGGGTGCTGTGGGGAGAGCCGAGACCAGGGCTTGGGTCACTGCAGCCACTGGGAGAGGTCTGCATCCAGAGGGAGAGCTCTCAAGTGTACTGAAAGTGAGAAGCAGCAGCGAACGTCAGGGTCACAGAGGAGGTACACTGGATGGCTGGGATAAAGCTGGGAGTACACAGAGAGAACAAGGAGGGTGGAGGAGCTAAAAGCAACCTAAATGACAAAAGAAGAAAAGAAGGAAGAGCTGACAGAGCAATTGTTCAGAAGGATAATATATGCTTCATCCCTGGAAGTGTTCAAGGTTAGACAGGGCTTTGAGCAACCTGGTCTTGTGGAAGGTGTCCCTGCCTGTGGCAGGGGTTGGAACTGGATGAGCTTTAAGGTCCCTTCTAACCCAAACCAATCTGGGATACTACATTCTTAAACAGAGAGAAAAGATGACAGCAAAAGGAAAGGGAAAGAAACTCATGGACATTAACAGCTAAGGATTACTTCCTTTTACAGCTCACCAACAACCTGTACAGGCTGTATTACCCTGGATTTGGCACATACCCTAAATCTGAGGTAAAAATCAACAGTCACAGCTGAAGCTTTTTCCTTCTCTCACATGTGGTATAAGGCTATGGATGAAAACAGTTTGGGTATGTCAGCAAGACTGCCACATCTATGCAGCACTGGCAGCTCATACATTAATAAAGAAGAGCAGAAGTATCTGTCTCGCCAGATGCACAGGCTGCATGGATGGAGGACCAGACTGTACCTTATTTTATCATAACTGCCACAATCTATATGAGCTGCTGAGAGCTGTACCAAACTGATCATATATCACTATGAATTAATCTCAAGGAAAGAAATAGGAATAAAAAAAGTGAAATACCCGAGGTCCATTTTCCCCTCCCCAAATATACAGTGCCTCCAACTGAAACTGATTTCCATGAAGTATTCAATCAACTCAGTCCCGAGTGAAAATGACTCTCTGGGAAGCAGCTAACAGGTTTTCCTGCCTTGGAGTTAATATCTCACAGTTCTTTTCCATATACTGCTTGCAAACTAAAATTCAAGTACTAAAGCTTTGACCAGGTATTTTCCACACGTAGGGGAAAGGCTCACTCGCATGATCTAATGTACACAGCTGGGGGGGCCTTGTGTTTCCTGCATTTTCTGTATGTCATGAAGAATGCCCAGTAAAAATAACCCCGCAAAACCCAACCAAGACTGCATTTCTAAACTATCACCTCAGAATGGGTGTTCCAAGCACCACTGCCTCTGTTTGGGAGCTGCTCTGTGAGACAGCACAGAAAAGAAGGATGTTCTGCTCAGCACCTCCCAAGGAATGAATGGCAGAGTCCACACCAGCAGGCAGCCCCCTCACGTTTAGTCTTGCCTTTGAATTTCCAGATCAGCCTTCTCACAGTGGGTACAGACAGGCACTGGATCATCAGTGCTCATCTGCCAGCTAATGCCAGCTGCTTTATGCTGATCTCCATCCCTCAGCTGGCAAAGGCAAGCAACCCTGTATTAATTATCATTATAAGGATTTCACTTAAAGTGAGCAGTTAATCTACCAGTAGCAACTCAACAAAACAGAAAAATCCAACCCAAAACACCATGTTTTCATGTCCTTACTCAGGATACGAATATAGCATGAGAAGAGATAGTTTCTTGCCCTGTAGTGTATCCTCAGAGACTAAACGAGCATGAAATACAAAGATAGAGGTTTGTCCATGACTTCTAATCTTTTCTTGGAGTTCCTCACTCAAATTGAAACCTAGATTGCCTTTGTAGCTCATCAGGGTTAGCTGAACCAAGAAGTTTGCGTATATATATAATACACATGTACTGCGCACCATAAATACACCCCAAAGTAGTATTTCCTTTTCATTTCCATTAAAGTTGTGCCCTGGTGAGGACAGCAAAGCATTCTCAGTCTCTCTCCCCACCTACGCTTCCCCTTAACCTTGAGAAACAAATGCTAGAGGAAAGGAGGAAGAAAAATGAAATCCTCCTTTCCTTCGTCAGACAGGCTGTCTGCGGTGCAGGACCACTCTGGAGAGGCTGTGCACTCTGAATGCTAACTAAGCTCGCAGGCTACACACGTTCTCTCAGCGGAGCTTATGAAGAGATCTTGCTCTGTGCAGGGATGTGTTGGCATGGCAACAGGAAAAAAGGAGTCAGCAGCGCCTGGCACCCCTCGCAGGAACAGCAGACGGGTTTTGTAAGTGATCTGATGGTACCTTCCTTCTCTCCACCACAGGTTAACCCGCACCCGGTGGTGTGCGGAAGGGCACACGTCCAGCTGGACACCCTAGGGACAGCAGCAGGGAGCTGTGCCTTGTGCTGGGCTGACTGGTTAGCCACGGCTGCCAAGTGCACCAAGCCACACGTGGATTTGTGCATGGAAAAGGGCAGGAAGGGATCTGTGAAGCACATGGAAGAGCAGGTGAATGACCGCACCTCCATGCTCCTCTGCTCCACAGTGTGTCAGCTCCATTCCTGGGAGCTGACAATTGCCTATGCACAGGGTGAGGGACCAGGAGATGAAGTAAGCCATGCTCACCAGCACATCCTGGGCTGCCACCTAAGAACTTGTTGCTTCCCTCTCAAGGTGACTTTGGAGGAGAAGTTGCCATTTCAGCTCTGCCTGAAACAAGAGCAGCTGTGTGTCTGCAAAACAAGGCTCTGTTGTTTGGTAACGAACCTTCCTCCAAATCTTCCTGCCCTCAGATCAAAACTGGAACTGAAGATTATATGCTGGCACAGTCCTCAGCAGTACCACCTTCCAGCTGCAATCACAAAGACCTCTTCCTGTTGCCAAATATTGTTCAGTGCTCCTGCATATCCTTCGTGCTGCCATCCTGGGGATGGAGACCGTGATGGCATTCCTTCAGACATAAGACGGAAGAGCTGCTGAAGCCCTCTATCTATACCTCTCAGCACAGGGCAAAGCTGAGCCAAGCCTAGAGGGCAGGAGCCTGCAAAGAGGCAGCACACAACTGTGCACAGGTCAGGAACCACCCAGATTCCTTCTGGCTTTTAAAAGCCTTCTATACTTTGTGTGATTCATAAATGTACAAGTTGTCTCCTACCATACACTTGAAATGACTCCAGCACAACAGGCCACAATTCAGAATGTGGCCTCTGAACACAACTGCCCCACCAGCCACTGAGCTAACACCAGTACTGGAGGGTCAAGATCTGGCCCAGGGAAACAGCAGTCTGCACTGACAGACCCCATCAGAGCAGGCAGCCAGACACGGGTGATGGGGAGGATGGGCAGAAGTGAACAGACAAAGAGCAAATTTTTCTCCAAAGCAAAACCTGAACTGCCAGGATGTGTTCTGTATTTGACAGGATATTCATCCGTCAGCAGCAACAGCTATCCTGGCTATAGCAGCCCCCCAGAAAAGACTGCAGATGTTTTCAAAAGGCAACGTCCATGGCATACGCTCTGAAGTACCAGTGTGGCTGGAACAACATGTTATGAAAGATATTTCCTCCATCTCCCGGCCTTACTGCTCCTTGTTGCATCTCCGAGACTGTGATTGATTATGTTTTCTGGGAATGCTGACGGCACCAAGTGAGCGCTGGTTGCCAGGCCAACACACTCATAAGGTGTTTTGCTGTTACTTGTTAAGGAAGCACAGCTGCTTATGCAATTCCCTCTTACAATGCTCATACTGTAACAAAAAAACACCAAAGTGAATCAAAACACCAAGAGGGAGCCCAAAGTAAATGGGTGGTTGATGCTTTGTCTTGGCCAGATTCAATGATGATGTGGCACAATGCAACAGTAGACTCTTAATGGTGTTACTGCACCTGGTTTGAGATACCACTTTCAAAAGCAAATCTGAGCCACACACTGACATTTTCAGAGGAGCTTTAGGGATAAAAGAGACTGATGGCTGAACTTCTCTGGGTGTCTGGCTCCAAGCTACAGCAGTTAGCACCTGCACACTGGGTTATCTCACCCCATTCCCTTTCAGGCACTGCCCAAAACTGTGTCAAACCCTCTAGCTCTGACCAATACATGTCATCACAAACTGATTTCTGAAGTCCCAAGAGGAGGTGGGACAGCAGAGCCAGCCCCTTACAGAGGTTACAGTCAAACAAAATGGGATGCGCTACTGGATTTAGTGACCCGTAGTGCCAGCCACAGAAAAACCCGCAGAGCCTGGTCTCTACAGCAGTTACTAAATATTGAGTTGGGAGAGGGCAGCTGGGGGTTGGGGACATGTGGGAAAGATGGGATTTCTGTGGCTTCACGCCTGGTCCTCTGCAGATGAGCAACTGAGAAGGACCTCTACAGTAAGCTTAGCTTACTGTAAATGGTAAAAAAGCCATTTTCTACAAGTGCTGTTGTCAGCACTGTAGTTTGAACATGTCTGAAATATCCCAATTATGTGTCCCAGAAGTGACACTTGTATTACTCTTAACACAGAGAAGAAAAGTGCGCAGTAATTACTGTCACATTTCCTGGGCAAAGGCAGGGAGATCAAAATGCCCAATTAACAGCTTCTTTCCCATGGGAGCCATCAATGACATGGTAAGATGCATTCTTCCAGCTTTGTAAAACAAACAACTGAATCAGGGCAAATCTAGCGATCAAATTCACCTCTGATTGTCATCGAGTTTGCATCCTTCTGTGCACTTTGTTGGTGGTACTCAAAACATGCAGCCAGTTGGAAACACACCTTGGAGAACAAGGCTGGGAGGCCCCTTCGGGAAAGAGGCGTTTAGAGAGTCCGAGGGGTACTTTGGTAACTCCAGGAGGGCTTGGGCAGGAGCAGGACAGCCAGTGCAAACAGCCAAACGAAAAGGAAAGCTCTGACAAAGCAGTCTTGTTGGAAAGAAAGACTAAAAAGGGCTCTGTACAAAGAAGGCCTGTTTGTATGTTTACTGGCAGTGCCATCGGGGTATTATCACTTGTATAGCAAGAAAGGGGAAAAAAGGAAAAGATCAAATGAGATATGTGCCCAGAGAATGACTCAGTGCAGTTTCAGCCTAAAGAGGCTGCAACCCTGTCCCAGCACAACCCACCATCGTGGCTCCAGCCCTACCCCTCATGGCCTGAGGGCCCTGAGCCAGCAGAACTGAGTGCCACTGTGACTTGCCAACAGTGCAGAGGTAGTGAGGGCTGTGAACAAGGTCCTCTTCACCTGCAGACTGGTTACTACAAAGCAAGGCTATGGAAGGTAACGGGATACAGACTGCTTCTTTGACACACTGCCAGGCAGCTAAAACAAGCACCATCCCTGTGTTCCACGTTTGGCTTTGTTTTTTGCCAACCTAAAGGGACTCCCCACCTCTGCTCAAGTATTACTGGCTATGCCAGGGCAGTCTTTCAGGCTGACATTCACTGCGGCTTATTGAAATGCACTTATTTAAAGAGTAGCTGGTCACAGGAATAGCTATGATGCAGATGCCCATGCATACGTCCACTGAACAAAGCCTAAAACAAATGGCTGAATTAGGAGAAACTACATTCAAATCTGTAACATGATTTGCTCCTTCCCACTTTCTCTTTGGCTGTTTCCTGCAGACTGTGCTATTCCTACGGTCTGAATCCCGTCCTCTCTGAGGGAATATCTGCCATCACGCAAAAGCTGAGAACCTCTGGATGAACAGACAAAACTGAACCTTCTATTGTCCTTCAATTTCTCCCTTTTTTCCCTCCCACTTGCTGACCCATCTTTGTTCCCTCACCGTTTTCATCTCACCACCTCTTGGCCTTTTGCCTCTCCAAGCTCTCCCACTGCTGGATCTGTTCCCCCACCATTCCCTCAGCCCATTACTCCTCCTTCAGTTTAATACTGCCACTCTCATTCAGCTGCCACAGGCCCCCCTTCTCACCCACCTTTCCTGTGCCTCAAGAGCTCTGAAAGCACGGCAGGAGCACTCAGCCTGCAGCCAGTCCAGTGTGCGGTGTCAGGAAGTCTGCTATGATTCTCTGGCAGCCTCTTTGCATCCCATGTGGTTTGGGTACCCTGCCAGTTAATGAAGGGCTCTGCGTGTTACTGGCAGGACATGTTACTGTCCTTAACACTGAGTGACACCAGGACAGTTGCTGTCCTGAGGCTCTACTAATAGGATTTCAGGAAATGCTTTCCCTCCGTCTGTCACAAAAATAATTCATCAAGTAACTGTGTGGGTAACCCAAGCCCCCTCTGATTATAAACCTGAATTTGGCATTTAATGAAGAAAGCACTCAATCAGTTGAGTCACTGTTCATGACAACGCAGTATAGAAGATGCTTCACAGTGCATCTAACCACCTTTACCCTGCTCATATAAATTTGACAGGTTAGTCATTACAGGAAAAAAATAAAGGAAAAAATAGATGAATTTTAAGTGTAGAAAACCCAAACCTTTGCAGCTTGATGTTCCTTGCAAGTCAAACACGCTGGACTGTGCTGAGGTGCTGGTTCCCAGAGAACACTGCAGCACATCTGTACTGCTCCTCAGCGCTTCCTCCCTGCTCCCAGCGAGCTGACCACGGCTTTTCAGTAAGCTTCATTCTGCCACTCTCATCCTTCATTACAACACATCCTTCATCAAACACATCCTGAGCTCTACCACAGGCTCCAATGGGAAGCTTCCCACATCAGCCCGCTTCAGAGCGAGTTTCTGAAGGTTACTCTATCACGCCTCCTTTGCAGCAAGTGTCTCACATGACGTAAAAATGGTTTGACAAGAGCTACAGATCTCATCCTCCACTCTTAATACTTCCAAAATCCTCACCGAGGATGCAGCGCATGTGTGCAAGTGAGAATGCAGCACATGTGTGCAAGTGAGAAAGGACATGGACAGGCACGGATTAGGAAGAACATATTGAAGCTCAGTGGATCTCGGGCTGTGGGATGCTGCAGACTGTGCCAAAGGCAAAGAGACTGCATGAGCTCCTCGGAAGCAGTGTGGGACTTGTGGCTGGCAGAGGGCTGAGGATGGAGAGGGCCTAAACCCAAGTATATACAAAAATACATAAACAAATACATGTGAAAAAGAAACACCTCCTTCACTGCCCTTACTTTTATCACATCCAGAGCAGGGTTTTTTGCCTTCTGCCCAAAAAAACGGCCTATTCTCCCACACATGTTCGCCTTTGACTTCAGTGGATGCCAGATCAGCCCCTGAGGCTGCCCTGTCCACAGCCTGTGCACTCTCCCACGTTCCCATCAGTCCATTTCAAAGAAGGGCATTGATGTGTCTCCATAATGCAACCATTACCAGCACGATACCGAGACAGATCAATCAAAGGCAACACAACAGCCAGATTCAGAGGATTCCAAAATTGAGGTCAGGCTCAATAACTCTTAGACAGACGCCAAGAGAGAGACACACACATATATACAGAAAGGCAAATTTTAACTGTGCAAACCCAAAAATGTCA
>JAVHNF010025993.1:12778-28149 GCA_034783455.1 Micropsitta finschii | reverse complement strand
AGGATGGTGACATGAGTATGCTACCCTAGGCTGCCTATCTGCTTTTCACCTCTTTTCCTAAAGGAAAGAAAACCTTGGGAATCACACGCACACACAAAAAATACATTAAAAATTCAATTAACATGGCAGAATTCAGGAAATATTAGAACAAAGTGGCCTAAGGCAATTAAAACCATCTCCTAGTGCTTATATGCATGGAGGTCAACCTCTAATTGCAACTGACCTGGTCACATTTTTTTTTCCCCATAGAAGCTTTGCTATAATTAACACACAAATCCCTCTTTTTGCTCTTGTTCTCTAGAGCATCATTACACACATTCAAACCACAGAGGGAATTACTCCTTTTGTCTCAGGTTCTTTTGTGGTTCTCATCACTACAGTAATCCTTAAAGTAAAGGATACTGTTATCCACACTGTTTTAAGGATGGGAAAACTAAGATATGAAAAGATTAAAGCAAAATGCTCCAGACACCGAGTGAGCAGTGCTGACACTCAAGACTTGTATTTCTAACACGCTTAGACCTACAACATCTTCTGCACATTGAGAACTAATAGCCCCTGGACTTTTGATCCAGACAAACAAGCTCAGTGTAACTGCAAAGCAGATCCCAGGGACTCAGGCCAGGCACCCAGAAAACCCAGCAGCCCATGTGCAAAAACCTTTATGTGTATGTGGAAATGCTATGACAAAGGCAGGGGTTGCAAAATCCAATTCTCCAGCCATCTGAGGTGTGAAACTGCCTCTTCCTCTGCATATATTCATCTGCCTCATTCATGTTACCTCTTCTTACTGCTGCCCAGCCGGGGAGCTGCAACACGTTGGCAGACGCACCCCTGGTTCATCACCCCAGCTGGCCAGGATGGATGGTGGCAGATCATAAAATCATAGGATGGTTTGGGTTGAAAGGGACCTTAAAGCTCGTCCAGTTCCAACCCCTTGCCGCAGGCAGGGACACCTTCCACTAAAGCAGGTTGCTCCAAGCCCTGCCCAACCTCACCTTGAACACTGCCAGGGATGGGGCAGCCACAGCTTCTCTGGGAAACCTGTGCCAGGGCCTCACTACCCTCTCAGGGAAGAGTTTTTTCCTAGTATCTAATCTAAATCTACCCTCCATCAGTTTAAAACCATATCATGACAGACACCATCACTGCACACAGGCCGGGGGCAAACCAGATGAGCTGAGCATTTTTAAGACTCCCAAGCACTTTGCTTCTCAAACTTGCCAACGGAGTAGGGCTGGGCAACGCGAAGAGGCAGTAAATGTATAGAATACAGAGCGTATAGGATCAGCTACATCCACTGGGTGGCAGGCATGTTTCACGGGATCCAGAGATGTGTGTCTATAGATACCAACCAAACCTCTTCAATACACTGCTTGTTCCCTGTCTCAGAAGCAGCAATTTTGCAGACACGGTAAAAAAGCCAAAACCCCACAGAGCAAAGTTAACATATTCCACCTTCATTTTTAAGACTGGCTTCTTGCCCACAGCAGCACTGAGGCGTTCAGACTGTCCTGGCACTCCACGGTCAGAGCTGTGGGGACATGCGGTGACCCATGTCACTTCTGTAGGTTGGTGCCTTAAGCAGGGATCTTGTAAGAGTCTTCAGAAAGTCTCTGCTGCACTAAATAACGCACAAAGAGCAATGCCTACAGAGACCAAGCCTTTAAACCCTTCACCAGATTAACAAACTTAGTGGGGGGATGACTTATTTTTGGACTGAGCTGTAAATGTGTCCACGTGATAGGTTTTAAAGTTCGTGGAAACATAAAAAGCCAGTATTTTCCATGTATTTCCACTCAGCACCTAGGCAGAATCATGTCAAGATTCACTTAGAAGATGTTTCTGGAGAAGAGGCCGACGACCAAACTTCAACCCAGCGCATGCTTCTGCAACCGAGTTATAAACTACGTAAAAACGGCGCTTATAATGGAAACGCTGACAAACGCATAACTGCTGCAGTTAGCTATGACAGGCTGACCACAAGCCCTCCTTCAGGAAGGAGCGACATTACTTTCCCCCTCTCCTTTCCCCTTAGTCCTTGACATTTGTACATCGACGTACAGGCTTTCCAGCTGTCCATCCAGGTCTTTCCTGAGACCTGATGTTTCCTCATGCCCTCTGATAGAGGCTTTTCCATTTTCAAGAGGTTTTTCAAGTGTTAATAATCCACCAGGGCAATACTGTAGGAAAAAGGGAAATACAAACAGAAACTAGCAGCAAGGCTCTGGGAAACAGAATTTTGCAGGGCTGACACAGCCTTTGTCCCTGAGATAGAATCATAGAATACTTAGAGTTGGAAAGGACCTTAAGATCATCTAGTTCTAACCCCCTGCCATGGGCAGGGACTCTTCACACTAAACCATGTCACCCAAGGTTCTGTCCTACCTGGCCTTGAACACCGCTAGGGATGGAGCATTTGGAACTTCCCTGGGCAACCCATTCCCGTGCCTCACCACCCTAAGAGTAAAAAACTTCTTCCTTATATCCAATCTAAACTTCCCCTGTTTAAGTTTTAGCCCATTACCCCTTGTCCTGTCACTACAGTCCCTAATGAAGAGTCCATCCTTCCATCCATCCTTCCATCCATCCTTCCATCCTTCCAGATGCATTACCCTCCACTTACTGATACTGAACTTCATTTGTCATTTTATTCCGCTGTCCTTTCCAGTGAGCTCTGGAAGTCCCTGCTGTCTTACATCTCAGGAAGCCCCTCTGCCAGGTAGCACATAAGAATGATGAAGGGTACAGATCCAACTACTGGTACTGAAGGGACCTATTGGTTGAGAAAGTTGACCACTTACATCTATACTTTGTCATTTGCCTTTTAGTCATTATTAATCTGTGGGAACCTCTTCCCATTAATCCTGTGGTAATTTAATTTGTAGAAGCCTTTAGTGAGGGAGTGTATCAAGAGCCTTTTCAAAATCCAGGTATGCTATAGCATATATACGCTACATACACATATATAGAGAGAGATCACTTATCTATATGCTTGTTGACAGTTTTTAAAAACTCAAATGAATTTCTGAAGATCTTCGCTCAGTAGAAGCTGTGTATTATGCAATGCATTGTGTTTGTCCAGGTGTCTATTAATCTCATCTTTTACTACAGTTTTACTATTTTGTCGGTACAGAAACCAGACTTGCAGTCTATAGCTCCAAGATCTCTGTGGAGTTCTTCATAAAGATTGGTGTCACATTTCCCACCTTCTGTTCCTCTGGCAATAGGTTAGGTGCCACTGTTGGTATTTTAGTGATTTTATATTTGGGTTCTGTTATAAATCTTCTGTGAATACCATCTGTTCCTGGAGATTTTTTTACCGTTCAGTGTGTCAATTTGCTCCAAAGCCTTTTCTATTGACACTTGAATTTGAGCCAGTTCCTCAGCCTTATCTCCCATAAGGAATGACTGATATCAGAACCTCATTCTCTTCTGTAATGAACACTGATGCAATAAATTAATTTAGCTTTCCTGCATAGCCTCATCTTCCTTGAATGTTCCTTTCATACCCTGATTGCCTGTTGGTCCCATCTGACTCCCTGTCAAGCTTTCTGGTAATGGTATGTTTGAAAAAAGTTTTATTAATAGGTTACCCATCCTTACTGTTACTCCTTCAAATCCCTTATGGCCTCTCATATGGCATCTCTGCATTTAGCTTGCTACCATTCATACTCCTTTCTGTTCTGTTTGTTTGGATGTAGCTCCCAAACGTCACTTCTTATAGCATTCACTGATCTACTATTTAACATAGGTCAGGTGTTTTTTTACTCCTAATTTATATTTTTAATGATAGCATGAATTTTCTCTGTATCTCTAATGTGGAAACTAAATATTTTACCCCACTGATCTCTCCTTTTAAATTTTTGTTTCACTATTTTATATTGTTACTATTTTTAAAGATTTTTTATTGTGGCAAATCAGGGGTCTTTTACCTTCCTTTTTCATTTAATTTGGGGGCCATTTTCATTTGACCACTGTTAAGCTGCTCTGCATGAGTATGTATGCATCTGCTCCCTGGGCACCTACTCCAAAAACCAGACTTTTCTGATGATTAGAAAGGTTCTGACAGAAAAAAATGTGCCCAGAATTAAAATCGTTTTAGGTAAATCAATATATTTTCAAAAAGTGAATATATTTTCAAACCCGAACTATCTAGATCGGCCCTTCCTACCTAAAGTTACAGTAATTTTATATGACGTTAACTGTATTATCTACTGTGTCAATATTCAAATTCTAAGCTTGATTTTACTCTGCTTTTTTTTTTTTCTTAACCCAGTGTAACTACGATAAGTTCAATAGATTTGCTTTACTTGTTTATACTGAAGTAGAAGTAAGATCAGAATCAGGTCTTAAGTCTGCCCAGGTCTTAGATATGCCTAAAAGAGATACTATATTTTGTTGCAGTTGCAGGCATGTGCACTGTGTGATAATTTTTAACCAGCTTTTTTTCCACTTGCTTTACTTCATAGTTGTTTTAAAATTTATGGCTTACATGGTTTATTTTTCAGTGAAATTGCCATTGATGCTTAAGAACTCTACAAATCTTCAGAGTAGCTAACTTTCACCTTCCATGCTAATTTGTGTAGTTATGGAGGAATTTAGCCATAAATCACCAATAACCCCGCTATCTTAGCAAAACCAAATGTCATCTGTTCATTTGACTTCCGGTCTCAACACAGTCAAAATGCCAAGGGGTGAACAGGAGATGAGTGTAAGTGCTACACAACGGTGAATTTCATTTTACCATTTGTCATATGTCAGCTCATACTCTTCAACTCCTTGCCACTTCAGATGTAAGCAGGAATAGCTGTCAGTATAGTCTTCAGGACATCTACAAACAAATTTAATCAGCTGTACACAGGGGTGACTAACAAACTCCAAAGAAAATCAAGCGTCTTTTCTGGAAGTAGAAGAGATTGCAGTGTTTTGCTCAGGAGTTTATCTGCGTCATTGCCCTGCAGCCCTGTACTAAAGTGCTTTCTTCTGATGTTTTGCACCAGTGGACACAAATCTCTGTATTTTACCAGGAATCCCATTCAATATCGGAAGCATCACAGTACCAGGGATTTCTGCACAGAAAAAGTTCTGAGCCTTGTGGAATTATCAGAGGAATTTTAAATTAGAGAAGTTTTAAGGTCTAGTTATACTAAGTTTTTAAGAAAATCTATAGAGTGAAAATATGAGAATGGTAGTAACAGATTATGGAACTTGTCTCCATATTAAAAGCATATGTAATTCCAGTAGTTTCTGTCATTTGGTCACTTGTGTAATTTGAAAGTGATTTTCTTATAGAGGTAAGTATATTTAGTTAACTTATATCTAAAACCCTAAAAGGAAATAGCTGTGGAACCTTCTTGTAACAGAATTGGTCTTGTTTAGAATCAGGAAGGCAACTCTTATGTTTCTGTGCTAAGTCAGCTTCTGTCTTTACACTGGTCTTAAATGTTCAGGAGTTGGAAGGCAAGACGATGCTTTTCTTACTGAGTATTTTGTTGCAATAGAGAGAAATCTACACTCTTATTCCTTATGTGTGACAGCTAGTGGCACAAAGTTCTGGCAAGCTAAAGGTGATAAAAGCCAGCTCTGATTATGTCTATTTCTTGACATCAAGTGGTTGTGTGCTTCTGTCATTCTAAGTAAATCCATCCAATTCATGAATCATAATCTATCAGAGGTTGCTTTTATCTTCCAGATTCCAGTGATAACTGTTCTGTACCTCTGCTTCCTGCTCTTACACCTAGTAGAAATCTTATGTGCAGTTGTTACTCAGCTATTCAACTGCTCGTTTTTTACACGCGTAATTAAATTTAACTGACTAATAACAAAAATCTTCCTGAAATTTCATTTTATGTCTGTAAGGGGGAGTTAATGACTGTGTTATCTCTACCAAAAGCTTTGTCCAGTGTCATGACAAGTTATAATTATTTTTGCTTCTTTGTTTGAGGGTACATTTCTTGGACTGCATTCTGTCCCTTTTGGGGGTTTTTTTCCTCTTTTTTATAATGAAGAAGTGTTTGCATTTAGTTTAGCTTAGTGCTAGTGTAATATAGCACTGGCAGCTAACAGAATTAGGCAAAATAAAGACAAAATTATCATATTGCTTCTTTTTAATCTTCCGTGCCCCCTATTAGTCCTGTTTCTCTTTTCAAGAGAAGGGACTTCAAGACTTTGGCTCCATTTAATGCCTATATGTTTATGCTCCCTATCAAGAAGAGCTTTTTCCTAACCAACTGTGATATCCCTGCTTTATGGGTGCTACAGAAAATAAACTCTTGATTTTTATATCTTTATTACAGCTCTCCTTCCTCAGCCCACTATGAATAACACAGTTTCTCTCTAGTGATGCATTCTTTCTCTAGTTTCTAAAATCTTGGTCTTGTGCACAGCAGTTTTAACAATATGTACAAGTATTATGAGTATTGTATTTTATCAGAGGTAGACATTATGTGAGGAAGGGGCTGCTTGTAAAAGAAATTGTATTGCATTGTAGTTTGGCTTTATATCCTGCAGGTAAACTGACTGATATTTTAATTTCCTTGGACTCTTTTGAAAGCTCTCTAAATGAAGGTTCTGAAGAAAATATATAACTTTGGTTATCATGCTTTATGGTTATTACTGTGTACACATTAAACGTGAATTAATGCAATAAAACAGTATATTTCACATAAAAAATACTGTGAATTTCACTGCTGTTGCTGACATGGCACATGTATCAATGTAATTATGGGTTACAAATCCTTGGTAAGAGAAGCAGCGTTACAGTTTTTGAAGTTCCCCCATTATGTGAATTCAGAAAAAATGCTGCAGCTTGTATTTAATTCATCTTGTCTGGTAGGCCTTTCCAAAAAGCAACATTGATGCTGGATTTATCTTTAGCTTGATGACAGTCAGAGTAAATAAGCATGTGGAACATACTAGTGCCAATGAAAATGTTGGGGCTTGTTCCACCTTAAATTAGTCTGATGGTGTGAAACCATTATAGACAACTGAACAGAAGAGCTCTGAGGCATTTTGCCTCTCCAGGGTAGTTACAGGCCTAACACACCAGGGAGCTCTCTGTTTAGTACCCATTACATTTGCTTCCACTCCACATATTTGTCTCAGGATGCCTGAAGTATGCTACTTTAATAAATCATTGATCAGAAATGTTTCTTTTTAAGCATTTACACAGAACAGTGAATCTGTAAACCCCTATGTTCTGAAGATAGAAAATAGCAGAATTAGATGTGCCCATACCTGTGTATCTTAGGGCTTGGACAAATGACTGAGTTACGATGATTTAACTGCTAAGTATGTGACCATATGCATCTCCTTAGCCGCAGAGAGGTTTAAGATATCACATTTCATGCTTCCCATGAGTGAGAAGTATGAAGGTAGTCAGTTACGATGGCTCAACTGGGATAATATCATCTCAACCAGTTGACATAATTCAGTTGTGCATCTGGGCCTGTGACAAAGTTATTTATTATGTTAACATATTATTTGTTCTATTGTGTTCTTCATTCATTGCTACTAGAGAATGAATATGGTCTTCCTACCTTTACACTTCACAGATATCCTGTCTAAATACAACTTTTGTTGTGTGGGACAATGTCAAGTGCCTTGCAAAAGCCCACGTAGATAATGGCAGTAGCTCTTCCCTTCTCCACCAGTGCTGTAGCCCTGGTGTAGAAGGCCACCAAATTTGCCAGGCATGATTCAAATCCCTCCTTCAGTATCAAGTCTTCCAAAAATCTTATCTGTGTTAATCTGTTAAGAAATGCTGTCATGACCTTGGTGTTTAGAAAAATCCATGTACACTAGTACATGAGAAGAACTCTATATGAAGAGTAAGTCAGCAAATTTATTAGATATACCACTGGTTTTCAATGATGAAGAGTAGTTTTGTACACAACAGGGCTAGATATGAGTTACAGAACAGCAACAGCAATCCTGAGCAAGCAGATGGGCAGCTCATTGAAAGGGACTGTGGAAAAGGAGGAAGATTGGAAGGGGACAGTATAGTGCAAAGAAGGAACAAGAATGAAACTATCTCAGCTAAAAAAGGGAACTTATTACAACTGTGGGAAGGTGGGTTCAAACCTCAGGCTTCTTATTCCTTTGAATCATAAAATCACTTAGGTTATAAAAGACCTTTAAGATGCTTGAGTCCAACTGTTAACCTATAACTGCCAAGCCCACCACTGAACTGTGTCCTTAAGTTGCACACCTACATGCCTTTTAAATACTTCCAGGGATGGTGACTCAACCATTTCCCTGGGAAGCGTGTTCCAATGCTTGACAACCCTTTTGGTGAACCAAGTTATTTTATATTCAGTCTAACCTCCCCTGGTACAACTTGAAGCTGTTTCCTCTTCTCCTATTCCTTGTTACCTGGGAGAAGAGACTGTCCTCCACTTCACTACAGCCTCTTTCCAGGTGGCTGTAGAGAGTGATATGGTCTCTCCTGAGCCTCCTTTTCTCCAGGCTAAACACCCCCAATTTCTTCAGCCACCTCTCACAAGACCTGTTCTCTAGACTTTTCTCTAAACCCTTCACCAGCTTTGTTGCCCTTCTCTGGTCATGGCCCTGCACCTCAATGTCTGTCTTGTAATGAGGGGCCCAGATTTGAACACAGGATTCAAGGTGCAGCCTCACCAGTGCCCAGTACAGGGAGATGATCACTGCCTTAGTCCTGAAGATCTCTGTATCCCTTTTATCAACTACAGCTATTACTCTCTTGCTTCCTGTTCGTAAGAATAAATTACTAGAAAGCATTCAAACTTTGTGACAGTTAGGTATTTTAACAATATAAGTATTTCAAGAGATTAAACATCCTCTACAAGGGTATGAATAGTTTCATTTTCAGCTTAGATCTCCTTAACACTTTCAATATCCACCTAAGACATGAGATGCAGATGGTCAGCACCTGCTTGTCATCATATGGTCCTTCAGGCATTTGGTTCAGCTGTATACAGTCCTAAGTGCACTGTCACTGCTTAACAAACCCATCATAAATAATTATTGTAATTAATAATGAAGCTAATTCCTTGGGCTAGTCGTACTTTCTTTGTCAGTTCTGCTGTGTGTGATAGTGCTAATCTTTTAGGCTAAGTAGCTATTAAATTCTTTGAGTTTTGTGAGTTGTTTCCAGCAGCAGAAGAAATAAAATGTAATTAGAAATTTGCCTCGTATTTCTGTTTATCCTCGGAGAATAGGCATCAATTCTTGCTTGCCTGAACACATTAGGAATCAGGCAACAGGAGACTGCTCATAATCCCTAATCATAATTCCAAATTTTTCTACTCAATAACTAGCCCCGAAACACTGTCCCATAGCCATTCTACTGTGATTCCTTTGCTATCCTCTGGGCTTTCCTGATGCCTTTGTGGTGGCATCTGACTCACAAATATTCACAAATACATCAGAACAACACTCAGTCTCTGTTTTTCTATTCAGACCCCAGGGAAAACTATTAAGTGTGTCATTCCATGGATATTTTCTCCAGCAACACAGTTTAAAAAGATCTTTCCACTCTCTGCACCTTTTACTTGTTTCTCTTCCCTGCTTTAGCCCTCTCTACACTGCAGTTAGTTCCCCCCGAAGTACCAGTGCAGATGTCTGTGGGATCACAGTGTAACCTTGATCACTGACAATGCTTTTTTTTATTATATAAATACACGAATAAATTAAAAAGCACCACAACTGGATTTTTACATGGCTTTGCCTTAGCACACAGCCTTGCAGCACAACTTGGGATTGGGATGGCAAAACATGAGGTAGAGCAGAAACAAACAGGAGCAAAGGGAAGCAGGGATCTCTGTTGCAAAGAAAAAAAAAAGCAATGCCAAAACACCCCCTCAACCCTGTGTTCAGTGCTTATCCCAGCCTTGTGTGCTGGTTTGGGCCTTTGGAAACAGTCTGATACTGTTCCAAAGTAAAGAGGAATGTGACTGTTTCCTGATTTAACCTGACTTGAAAGTAGCAATTACACCAACAGGTTCCATAAGGTTTGTGATGGCCAAAAGATCAAAGATGTTCTCTGGGAACCAGACAACCTCCAACATAACTGTAAATCAGTATCTCCTTACACTGGGCTATGTTTCAGGTTTTGTTTTCACCTAAAACTAGGTGTTAGCTACCCTGTCTTTCCTCTTAGTTTCAATGAGCAGTCTGAAAATATGATGACAGGGGCTCAAGAAATTGAAGGAGACAATTGCCTGTGATGATTTGTTATGTATTTTGTTAATTTAAAAACTATTCTTTGCTGCCACACAGCCTTAGGGACGTTTTGTTATTATCATTGTTGTCAGCTGTGAACACTAAAATTTACTGTATTTGATGTTAAAATCTCAACTCAAGGTTGTAATATCTATAAAGAAAATATTGCCTTAAAGACTGAACTCTGAAGGGGCTGTTCACATCCATGAGCAGACAGTAGAATAAATACTGAAAATCTTATCTTTTTCTATTTTTCTGAGAAGCAGGAAACAATATGAAAAACATTTGTATCTCTTTGACAGAAAATGCTTTTAACAATACATAATCATTATCAGTCAACACTCTGAGAGGCTGCTGTTGATAGTCAGTGCCTGGAAGATGCTTTCATGGTGACCTTTAAATGCCACAGCCCTAAGTTATCATGCAGAAAGAATATTCCTTCATTTCAGTATCTACTAGGAAAAAATCAAATTGCAGTGTGTATGACAGTGGGACATATTTATACATTGGTTCACTCTGCAAAGTGAGGAATGAGGAGGATAACATTCTGAATTTTAAATCACTACCTTTGGGCATGGCATTTCCTACTGGAAACAACACTCGATTCATTATTCTTTAAGTACTATGTCAATGATTTTTCTCTATCATCCATCTCATTTTTTTTCTCACTAATACAGCAGACTTACTATACAAAAATAGGCTCCCAAATGCAGTTCTGGATATTAGTGCTTGTCTAATTGGCAGCAGCAGGATTTTGCTTGAATATTAGCTTCTTATCCAACTATGCAACTAACAGGATTTTTAAGAGTTACCTAAATAATATATTTTCTCAAATATGGAACTGCAAAATTCCTACCTTGTGTCAGAGTAAGCAGTAGAAGGAGCCAAGATGAAACTTTGTATGGGGAAGGTACTCAGTAATTGTCTTTTCAGAGTTTTTTATGTCTTCCTCTGAATTTTTTCAAATGACTTAGCTAGTATTTCATACTGACCAAAAGACACAACTGAAGGGATGTGTGAGGTCAACAGTTCTTACTTCTGTTGAAAATATCCTGTATATATTGGCCAAATCTTGGGTGCAAACATTGATTTTTTTTGTTTTCATTCAAAGATGGGAGCTTAGAAAGTATTTGCAGTGACTGATTAATTTTGAAATTAAGAGCAAATGTGAACATAGAGAAATACAATCTGCATATTTAGTCTTGCTAAAGTATTTGTATTAGTTAAAAGATGGTATTTCAGCAGCAGAAATGCTGCTTAGGAAGAAGATAATTGCTCTTATAAATCAAATTATCTTCAGAAGAAAATGACATATTCACAAATGGATAAGAGTGTCCTCAAAATCCGTCTGCTTACCAAAAAAAGAAGAAAAAAATCTATAATATTTTATATTGCAGAATGTAGCACATGAGGAGTGGGAAAAATGACTTTGTGAAAGTGTGTTGAACTGACACTATTGTATTTATTTTTTTTTTCTTTAGAATCTCTCTCTTGAATTTAACTTCCCTTTTATGCCCCTTTATATCTAGTAATCTCCAAGCTCTTTAAATCATTCATGAATGAAGCAGGCTGAACCAGGCCTCCCACTGATTTTATAAAGCAGGAACATACAATTAGGCTAATTTACAGAAGAAAGCGCTGATGTACTGGAAGGGTAAGAGAAAAATTCCAAATCCCAGAGGACCCCCAAAACAGAACCAGTTATAAAACCTAAATCTTTTAACAACAAAACTATTTTTTCCACCCAATCCACCTGTGCAATAGTTGTATAGGACTAGGTGTAAACATATAATAGCATCTACTCTTACAAAGGGAGCTGTGCTAAAGCACAAGTCAGTTAAGAACTTATCAAATTAATAGACTGATCAATTCATGCTTTCATCCCTTGTTGCAAGATCGGATCTGCAGCATCCAAGACTCTGGTCTGGATTCACAGAATCAGTAGAAGGAGATGCCTCAATACTGCAAATCTGGGCCTCTATCCTAAGAGGACCAAAACCATCTGTTGCTGTAATATCTGCTGAGAAGCCAGCACTTCTAAAAAGGATTTTACTTGAGGGGCGCTGAGGAAATTGGAACAGACTAACTAAAGTACAACTTACATTTTCTGTCAGTCCTCTGTGAAACCAGTAATAAAGTGGTCTTTGTGACTCAGTAAAGGCCTCAGGTTGTTGTCAGTCATTTATTTAAAGCTCTGCTGACATAACCACATGAAGGAAAATAATCTTCAGCCTATTTTTGTGCTATGATTAAGTCTGCATGAGCAGACCAAAAGCAGCCACGACTGACAGAGGAGAAGAGGGTCCGGGGGTATTTTGCTGTGATGCGCTGCTTCTATGAAGGTCATAACTTCTTTCATTCAGAGTGAGTGATTGACTCAACACGAAGTTCATATTGCACGGCATACTTTCAGAAATGATTCATGTTAATGGTGTACCTCAAGGGATTGATGTTGAACAGAAGCTACATCTCAAGCTTAAAAAATGATTTAGCAATATGAAATCCCGCAGATCCAAGCTCATGTAGAGACATTTGATGGTAAACATCAGAGAATAAATACAACTAAAAGTCATAAAATTGTATAGACAATAAATCTGACAGTTTAAGACCTTTTGGGGCTCAAATCATAAAACCCAAAATTACTTACACAGCCATTCCTTGATTCAGCCATGTATCTTTTCCTGAGATGCAAACAGAAGACACTTTCCCACTTCTGACAAGCTGGAGCAGCTCGAGGAAGTAGCTACGTCAACATTAACCAACGAAGTACAATACTGAGGACACACTGCTCCCCCCAACACTGCTGTCTCTCCCTTCCTCAGCATTCATGGGAACCTATGTTCAGCAAAGTGGTACTGGAAGCTTTTTTCCACATTTGGAAATGTGTCAATGCAGGCTGTGGCTGGGAGGAGGGATGACGCAGTGCTCCTACCTTTCCCAGGAGCCGCCACTCTATTGCCTCCCCTAGGGCCAACAACCCTATGGTTTCACACATATGAAAGCATTTAGTGGTTAATGTTGAGCACCTTGAGACCCAGTTATAGCTTCTCTGTCAGTGTTTCTCTTCTCCCCAGCTGTAAGTTTTGTGAGGAAACCTGTCAGCCTGCTGTCTGTGGGCCTGGCCATTGGCCACATTGCTCTGCCCCATCATGAGCCCCAGGGGCTTACCTGCCTGGCCAAAGCACTGCTGCCCTGAGAAGTCCATGGGCGATATGGGCACATCAGGGGATGGCATTTGGTGGTGTCTTGCTGACTGAGGTGGCTGGGAAGAAGTCATTTGAACATCTACTCAGAACAGGTTCATGTAACCTTTTGTTCTATTCAAAAGCACTTTTTGAGGTTGGGTTTTGGGGTTGTTTTTTTTGCTGGTTTTGGTTGTTGTTTGGGGTTTTTTTATTATTATTTAAATATTGGCACTGAGATGGGGAAAGGGATCATCCTTGGACAAAAAAAAAAGAGTAAATTTAGAAAATACAAAGTCAGAAAAGAAAACATTAGATGGCTTGCCTCTGACTGAACTTGGAGTTGAGGGAGATGTCTGCTGGGAGGAGGTGGTGGTCTGCTTGTGGTTATCTGTGTTCAGATAGGCACAAGCACAGGAGTGGATCTGAAATTTTAAAGATTAGCTCAGTATACATACAAACAATTCAAGCTGTGTGTCCTTGACTGTGTGATCTAGAATGTACATTATGGTACAGATTCCCATTTGTAAGGCAAGTGATTTCTATCATGTCCAGGGAAATTCTTTTCTTTGCTCTTTAGCACCTGATCTGTACCTTGGGTAATGCTTGATTTAAACACATTCCAAACTGCAGGTTATGGCACCAACTCAATCTGTAGCTTGGGATGTATAGACTGGGGTTTTGGCAGGAACTGTCTAACTTTTGTCTGCAATATATAATAAGTCTTTATAGTGTTTAAGACACATAAATCTTATCTCCCCCTAAACTGTCTGTAGCTCATTTCCTTCGGGGCTGGGGGAAGGGGGAAGTCCAGGTAGATGGAAGGACAATTTGAAGAAGAGAGAGATCCTGTGAAATCATTTGAGCATGAAATGTTGGATTTAAACAATGAAGTAGCTTCCTTTCTATTCTATTTATCATTTTAATTGCTGAAAGCATATTTCTTGGAAATAGTCAAAATACAGACTCAGACATATTTATATTTTATGCATCCCTGCTGTTACGTGTTTTTGGATGTAAAATGGATCGGCAAAACCCATGGAGATGTTTATACAGAAAACATAATATAATGAAAGTCTTACTGTGAATTTTGTGTTGATAGCATTTGTAATAAATCAGGAGACTGAATTACTTTGCTGTATGTACAGTAACTACTGTCACACTGCATGAAAACATTACTTATCTGAACACTGTAAAGATGCCAGCTATCTCTGGATCAAACTGCTGAACTATGAAGTCAGACTTCTTTTAAGGAAAGAAAGACTTGCAAATCACAGGAATACATGCACTGGTGATAAAGCCAAAGGTTTCTGACAAACTATTTATGAGGATTTTTCTTATTTGTTGTTTTCTGTACTGAAATGGAGGAGGGAGCACAAATCAGTTCCTTACGTTGTTAATGTTGAAGTAGCTCCTAGGGGATGCAGAGGGCTCGAGCGTTATATATCTTAAGTATTTACTATTTGGCAGAGTCAAGGCATCAGTCTAGCGGGATGTCCTACAGGGAGAGAAATACTGTGCAGGTAATGGATGTTCTTATTTCTGGAAGTCTGGCCTTTTCTCAAGGTTTCCTCTGGTGTCAGACTGAGCAGGGAAGCAGGGACTCAAGACCACTATTTTTAAACAAAAATCCCTTGAAAGATGTTCTGATACCAGCTTTTGAGTACTCGTAGTTCTAAAAATAGCAACACATGGCCTATATGGACCAAGTTGAGCACCTCAATGCAAAATTTAGGCTGTTAATAACTGCAGCTTTTAAAAGAATTGTGGAAATGTCCCTTTCACAGGATATGTGAACTTTAAATGCTTTAGCTTTAGAACAAGCATAGACACAAATAAGGTGAGGTTTTGGGGCCATTAATTCATTTTAAAAAGGGATTGTAATTATAACCTAAAAAAATGCTGAGTTTGAAAGGGAAAACTGTCTCTGTAAGGGGGGGGACTAGCCCTTTATAGCTCAAGACAATAGTTTGACAGCCTGAGATC
>JAVHNF010025986.1:4190-20845 GCA_034783455.1 Micropsitta finschii | reverse complement strand
GGAGGAATCAGACCTGGAGTTAGTGACTGTGTCAAGGTGGTAGAGAGAAATCTCAATCAAAGACTTGCTCTTCCTTCCTGATACCCTCAAAAAAATCACATAAACTGATGTTAAAGAACAGATGAAATGGTGCCACGGATCTAACAAGTACTCTGACCACTGTGTCTGCTGCACTGGAGGCAACTTCAGAGTGCAGGAGTCCAAAAGGAATTTCCTTCTGTTTGGGATTCAGGTTTGTGTGAATGCCTGTTTGCTTTCTCTCTACTTGCAAACCTTTACTGTGAATGACAACTTCTTGTGTGAGAGAAAGTGGGTTGGCAAGGAAGCAGGACAAGAATAATGTATGAAAAACCACCAGAGTTACTCATTCAGGAGCATTTTAGCTCAGAAAACACTGAAAAAAGAGAAGAAAAGGATAGATTTGGGGTCTGAATTTTTTGGCTGGTTTGGTCCTTTTTTGTTAGGGTTTTTTTGGTGGTTTTTGCTTTTAAGTAAGGGGCTGCAGGTTGGGTCGCTAACATTAGAAGTACATTTCTCCAGAGAACAGAATTTGGATCACACTGGTCTGTTGTCCATGTGTCAGGAATGTGCTCCCTTTTCTCAGCAAATCCTGAGAACTGGCCTTTTTCCAGCTGAACCTGTTTAGCTTACAAATGCTCTTCTTTAAACCCCCCAAGACAGAGAGCCCAAAGTACCTGACACTGAACTAATCGCATCCTGGCATATGCGAAACTGCCGCACTCGGGTGTTTTAGAGCATCCAGATCGAATGGGTTTGAAGCATTAAGTCAAACAAACAATTCCCCAGACTCAAAACCAGGCTTTGAAAGAAAAAAGTCACTATTTAAGACAGTCATTGGGAATTACATGACTCTAATTAAAGACCTGGGGTTTTAAATGAGTGAGTAAACATCCTTCAAACATCCTTGTTTCCCTTTATCCAGTCTCTTGCAGTATGTGCCTGGTGGGGAGCATCTCCCAGAAAGTAAAGTAAGTGTAAAGACCGCAGACCCCCCCCAAACTGTGCAACATCTTTCTCCTTCCCAAAGAGAGGAGGGACACGGGGATGTTTCACCCCCAACCAGCACCATGGTGAGGCAGGTCTCTGTGACAGAATGTCAGCACTGAATTAAGGAAACACACTCTTTGGAAGTGATCACCACGTGTATTCCTCTTCCTTTCTGTCCAAAGGCAGTAACATCTCAGATAACACCTGAGAGCTGCTTTTAGTGAAAACAAGTATTTCTGCAATGTTGTGTTGGTGGCCTTCCTGAGTTTGTTTTTCACATCAGTACATGGTTACATGTGTTTATTCCCCACAGAATGTGGATGGCTGCATGTTAGCAGCCGCTTATAAAACACTTGAAGTTGGGTTTCTTGAATGAACAGTAAAACCTCGTCACTTCCAATAGAGTAAAGGAAATAGAAGGTCTATAACAGAATGGTGAGGAACTGCAGACGTGCTTCCTGGGGTTGTTTTGATTTGTTTGGGCTTTTTCTAAGTCACAAATGTCATTGTAAAAGCTGGTGACAGTGTTTCTAAAGCACTTAAGAGCCTGGTCAAGAAAGATTACGCACTTGTCCATGTTGCCATGACAGACAGCACAAACAGTAAGAGACAGCTCTAACCACCAGATCCCGTTTCCTTGTACCGCAGCTTTCAGCACAGCTGCTCAGCAATAAGCCGCCCTCCCACCGCCACTCATTGAATATGAGCTTAGTATCTCTTTGCAGTAGGAGCTCTGGAGAGAAGAGAATGAAATCACAGCACTAACCTTGTCTGACTGTTTTAAAATTAAATGTCTGGAAGCCTCCTGTCAGTGCAGATGAATCAATCACATCCACGCCGTACTCACTCTGACTCCGCCTGTACAGGGTGACGCCAACCACCAGCACGGCTACAGCAATGACTGCGGCTCCCAGGCCAGAGTACAGGGCGATGTCACTGGCGGTCTCAATATCTGAAAGGAGAAAAGTGGGTGCCAAGTCAGCAACACACAAAGAAACGTTCTGCTTGGTGCTGGCTGGAGTGAGCAGAGGGGTGATCTGAGGCTGGGGAGGTAAAGCTTGAGACATTGATGTGGAGATCACAGTCCTTAAAGGCTGAGTCTTTCTATCACCGAGTTTAAGATTTGAGCTTTGGAGCTAATCCAGGAGGTCATGAATCCCCTGATAAACCTTTGTGCAGCTTTCTCCTTCCCCCCCCTTCCTTTTCTGTGTGAGCCTTAGTACAGGAAGGAACAGTCCATCTCTCAGTGCTCAGAGGGGATGAGGAGATCCCACTTAAAGACCTTCAGTCTTTAGAACCCAAACCGTGTCTGTGCTGGCACCCGTGCATTATGCTCATGACCAAGTTTTCTAAGACTTGAAACTTTCAGCAGAGAAAAAAAACTCAGTGCTTTGAGTGAATCCAAATGAAACCTGCAATATTATGTAACTGAATTATCCAGTCCCACTATCCCAGATCTGCTGGGATTTGGGACCATGTACCATGAAATTAAATTACTTGGCATTACGTGTCTTAGATAGTTCCCTTAATGCCAAACTCTGGTTTAGGGGAGGAGAGAAACCTGGATTAACCCTATCCAGCATCTTTTATCCTGTATGTGGTGCTTCTGCTGTCAAGTGTGAAGCACTTGGTACACAAAGTGCATTTATTTATAACGAATGCCAGAGACAAGAACTAACCGGGACTCCTCAGTATCAGTAAATAAACCACAATGGATAGAAGTAATAAATAGCCAAGTACTGAAATCAGTATTTGGGGGAAGGCTTCTGCCAGGTGTAACAGCTCTAACCCACTTCCTAGAACGTTACATTTGCCCCAGAGTAAAAGGTTGGAAAGAATCCCAGAGAGTTGGACATTGCAGAAAGGAAGCTGTTAGCGGGCAACGTAACTGTATGGGACTAACAACGGGAGATGCCCGTATTCCCTTACACCAGACAGGAAAAGGAAATGCAGAAAGACAGGGTCCTAAGGGAGGGCTCGAAATCCCACACATCAAACCAGGCTAACCTGAATCCCAGTCCAGGGCCGACCACATACTGGTTTACCTCTGGTTTATCTTCTAGAATCAGATGCAGAAAGAAAAAGTACAAAAACTGAACAGATTTCTGTTTCTTCCAGTTTTCTATCCCCAAGCTATTTTGTTCTTGCAAATTCTGTTGCTGACTTCTTTTTTGTGGGTATTTAGTACAATGAATAAGCCAAGAGAAGGGATGTGATGTGGTGGGAGAAACCTGGCAGCAAGAGGGGGGAATCTTCTCCTTCCTACAAAAGCACTGAGAGCTGGTGGTTATTTCACCATAAAGGACTCTTTAAGCTCTTCATTTTGATCATTACTTGAAAACAGAAAAGTGCTGAAAATCTGAATTACCTTTTCTGCCTTCGTGGGATACTAAATTATAAAGCCTGAAACACGCAGAAATAACCTATCAGTAAAAAATTACTGCCACCATAATGGCAACAGGTAGAAAATTGATCTCTTACCATCAGAACCAGAATATAAAACACAGCTCAAGTTCTCACCTGTGCGTAAGTGCAATTTATTACTCTAAATCTACATAAATAGCTTGGCTGCTTCTGTTCAATTGATTCAGACGTCGCGTAACTTAAGTTTCATACCTTTGTAACTGCACACGACTGTCGTGCACCGGTTAAAGCTGAGAGCAAGAACAGAACTTTCAACATGAGAAAGTCTAACTCAGAATCCTTCTGCAGAGAATCTTGCTTTTAGTGAACACTGTGAAGTATCCCTAAGCTTCAATTCCGTAATTTTCTATAAATGATATTATTATAAGAAAATCGTACAATTATTCTGATTGAATTTTCTTCTCTTTAACAAAATGGGCATTGTTCTGTTTCATAGAAGACTTGGAAGAGCTATTCCAAATCTCTTCAACCTTCCTCTCTTATCTAATGGCTAATTCCTTCTGGGGGAGAGCAGACATTAAAGACAAAAGGAAAGCCTAGCAAAGGGGGAACAGGCTCATTTCCTGCTTTCATTTGTTCCCAGAAGGGACCAAAGTGAAAAACAAACAAACTAGAAAAGAAATCATTTATAGTCAACCAATTACTGTGTAATGAAGCGCATCCTCCTGGCCAGCGGCACAGGGACTCTGCTGGAGCACCGGGAGTTCAGCCATTCCAGTGCCAGGATACATGTCGGTGGTAATTGTAGCCTATATTTCACTCCACCTCTTGACACTGTTACACAACATTTATTGAAAGCACATTTGATGGTAATGAAGTTTCTATTAACTATGATTAAGTTTCATAAAGCACCTGAAGATAATTTAAGATGTGCAGGAGCAGAAAATGAAACATTTGGTTTAGTACATTAGGAAACGTAATTGATTAAATTATCTCATTTACAATAAGTGCTTTCCAGGAGCTATGCAGGGCATACATCCCCTGTCTGCCATTTTTTTTTTTGCTACAAGTTTGCTACGAGAGTGGGAAGGGTTTTCCAGCTTCCCACCCTGCCCTGCTTCCCTGTCCCTCATTGTGGTTCCCCTTCCCTCACACAGTCAGGTGTTGAGGACAAGGAGCAAAAACCAGAGAACTGTGCCAGTAAAACAGGTTGTTTTGCAATGATCCTCATAATTGACTTTGATTTTGCATCAGTTCATGCACTCTTAAACCAAGGTCCTGTTCCGCTGAAGAGCAATGAGCTGTTCTATGGCTCTAACCCCACAGCTACAACCAAACCCGTTAGTTCTCCTGGGTATCTTACATGAGAAAATCAATTCCACTGAAGTTACTTCTTTAATAAATGAGAAAATAAAAGTGATTGGACTGATATTCTTTCAAGACTCTCTAATTAAATGGGAACTCTGCAGATAAAACCACAGCAATTCCTAAGCTCAGTTCAAACACCTCTTACTCTCCAGGAGCTGGACCCATCTCAGACAATGCAAACAACTGCATGTGTTACTTCTCAGAACAGGTGGAGCATTGATTTAAGTCCTTGAAAGGAATGAAGCCAGAAATGTGTTGATAAATCTATTTACCAGAATTCAGTGATGGGTTTTTTATGGAAATTAAACAGTCAGAATCCTGCAAACTTTGCACAGGGTTTATGACAGAACAAAGCAACGTTCTGTGCACAGAGGCTGACTGTGGGTTGGATGAAATCGTATCTTGCAGTCAGTTCACTCCAAATGTGCTGCTCTAAACTAAAATTCCACTGAAATCAGTCTAAGACTGAAACAAAAAGTGCAGGAGAAAAGGCCCCAGCAGCATGTAAATGACAACTGTCTGTTCCTTATAGGGTGATGCAGATAAAGTCCCATCACCAGCTGATAGATAAAGGCTGAAATGAGCTGAACAAGATCAGAGGCCAGTGTCAAGCCATGCACGATGCAGAAGGGGCTCCCCGTCAGACACAAATGGCTATTTTCAGGCTAAAACTACCACCACAAAGTTGCTAAGAAGATGCTGTCGGTAGCTATGAAAGCCTTCCACACAACCTGCAGCTCCTGGGCAAACAGAATGGCAGAGAAGATGAGAGAAATCATTTATGAGAGAAAAAAAAAAATAACTTACTTTGGGATTTTATTTCATGAAGAGGTTTTTTATCTGAGAGAGAGAGAGAGAGAGAGAAAGTTGCACTTAATAAATTTACATGGAGCATATCTGTTTCCTCTATCGCTTCCGTGTAGCTCTAGACATGAAACATCGTCTCCTTGTTTGCTCACAATATGAGTATTTTATGTTGTCCATAGCTTTTCCCTTCACGTTTTCCCCCTTTCTTTGTTTCTACATCTCTTTCTTTCAGGCTGTTTCTTTGCAGTAATTTCTCCCTGCAGCCATGTCCAAGTTTGCAGACATACACATGGAATCCTTTGGATCCCGCATCCTTCTTGCATGTGTAGCCCAATTTACATGAGCCTGTATATGTTAAATGTGCTTCTGCTTAAAGAAGTAAAATACATGTGTCTGTTTCTCCTTGAAAATCAGAAAATATTTCCAGTAGATAACTTAAAAGAAAATCTATGAAATATAAAATGGTCTACTACTGTCAATATTAAATAAATATAATCAGATCACTGAATCTGGTACTAATCAGAGTTATTTTGTGTTTAGAAGGACCGCACTTGTCTGCATTATGCTGTGAGAAAAAGGTTTACCTTCCTTGACTATGTGCTCATCATTATCCTCATGCCAGTGATGCTTATTGGATATCTTCTTATGGTGAGTCTGGGTGAAATCAGGAAAAACCCTGTACCTTTTCCTTTCCTCTTATCACCTTTCTCATGGCAATATTTCAGTCCAGGAACCTGTATAGGATATGGACTGCTTTTTTAAAGCAAAGACTGATGGAAAGCAACAGAAGAAGCAGGGATTTTGACATGATTATAACTGGTGAAGCAACAGAACTATATCACTGCATCAGTTTGGCATTTGCAGAAGCAAATTTCTTTTAGGAAATAATACAGCATTTAGCCATAATCTCCTTTGTACTATATGCAGATGGACTGTCTTACTGTGTTACTCCCTCCCTTGTGCCAAACAGGTCTCAAAGACTAAGCAGAATGAAAACCTGATCAAGATGTTGCTTAGAGCTGGAGCCGATGTTAATGCTACAGACTTTGTAAGTGGGTTTATACAAATGCAGATATGTTTCTTATGCATGCAACAATACTAATAGACTTACAAATCTTCCAGTAACAGAGTCCTGCTTTCAGAGTAGGATCTAGGACTGAACTGACTGCCATCCACTAGGAGGATTCAGTGTTTCTCCTTGACACTTAGGCAATGGTTTTGAGATGTACACAGAAATAATTCTCTGACCAACTAACTCTCCCTTTCTGACCAATGCCTTCTTAAAAGAATCCAGGCAAGCTAGGTTGAGACACTTAAATATTAAATACCTGATCCTATAAAGATTCTAGTGATATAAGGGTCTGAGTTTATAATTATTTATGAGTTCATGGAGTGGAGCAGATTTGAGGGCAAAGACCATGCCACAGTGCTAAACCCTGTGTCTTCTCTTGGTCTTCGGAGTGCACTGATCTGCCATTTGTGGAGTTCAGTATCCTACCTGGGTGTGGAAGAGAGCTCCTGTACTCTAAGGTAGAAAAGGATAACACCCAATTCTAGCAGCTACCAAGTTCTAAAACTGAAGTGTGAACAAACAGTATTGCTTAAAACATAGTTGTTGAGAGCAAGATCATGGAATCCTCTGAAGTTAGTAAAGAAGTGTTGGCCTCCTGCTGAAGATAACAGACCTGTTTTAGCAGCTGCATCCCAGGGAAGAAATGATTTTTTTGTTCCTGTTGCTCTTATGTAAATGTATTTTTTTGTTGTGTAGTGTCATGCCACAAAATGGTATGTCTTTTCCATCCAGGTATAAGGGGGAAGCCACTAAGGCTTCATAGTAGTACTTGGGCATTACCTATGATTTACTAATGAAGTAATAGAACTAAAGTTCATCTGCTTCTGTTTCCCTTCAGTCAGGCAGCACAGCACTTCACTATGCTTGTCAAATGAACAACCAGGCAGTTATTCCTCTACTGCTTCAAGCTCATGCAGACACTTCTTTAAAGAATCAGGTAAGAAGGTGAAGTTGATAACTGTATTTCCTTATTGTGTGTCGTGGTTTAGGCCCAGTCGACAAGTCAAACCACGCAATTTGTAATCTTCCCCCCACAGTGGGATAGTGAACCAGTACATTGTAGGCCTTAGCTGGTGTACAGCAGTTTAAAAAAAGAGTGCATAGCTTCCTGGCAGCAAACTTGTTTGCTGTGGGGTTTAAAGCAAAGTTTTATCCATTGCATTTGTTGGCAAGAGCAAGTATAAAGTCCAAATCCTTCACTACTGGATTTCCACCAGTAAACATTGCCTGAATGTCTACTGGATCTTCATGGTACCTTTTCTTAACTCAGAACTGCTCTGCAGTTGTTCTTAAGATGCAAACTGCAGGGGAGTGGCAACAGCCTTCTGAGGTGCTTTTTGTGCCATTGGACACCGTTCTTCTGAGAGGGGCATAGACAAGCTGCTTCTATCATTAGAAAAGCTCAAATGTTATACAGATAAATACTGACCTGGAAGTATCTGCATTACTGAGTTGAAGTGAACAACGTACTGCCCATGTTTCTCTTGAAATCAGCCATTAGCTTGGCTCTGGACATTAGCCTCAGGAAAGAGCGGAATGGCTGTCGCTGCTGGATGGGAGGACAGGATTCTGCCCCAGCTTCACTGAAAGCAGCATTAGAGCCAACATATTCTGAAACCTTTGTTTTAGAGCAAGAGTGTGACAGTGAAAATTGTGCGAGCATTGTATCTGGGTGGCAAATTCAGGAAAGCTCTTTGTACTTGACCCATATCTGTTGTATTGCAATATGTGTCATTTGTTTCTTTCAGGATGGCGAGACTCCATTAGATATAGCAAGAAGACTGCAGTTTCATAGCATTGAAAGTATGCTAAGGAAAAATTCCTAGTCATTTTGGACTCGTGAATGTGCAGAAAATTACCTCATCTGGCAATCGATCTTGCACAGCAGCAGGAGTCCTGCAGAGGGTTGAGAGCTCTTTCTTGATAAAGACTTGGTCCAAACCCACTGTTTTGTTGCTGCAGACTTTTGACTGTTTTGTGTGAGACTTGTCAGTAACCTCAAAGCCACATACACTGGAAAGTGTTAATTTGATCTAACTAAGCCTTGAATGATTACAGGAGTGTTCAAAATATTGTCCTTCCCACCTGCTACCTCAGTTTTATGACGTGGCTTGTGAGGACAGTGGATTTTGAAAGCTAATTTTAACATGTCTGGAAGCCTAATGATGATGGTTGGCAGCCAATACAAAAATAAAATGTCCTTTAGAGTGTGTGTTACTTATTCTTCAGGGAATACACTTGACAACTGAATAATGTGCCACAGCAGTTTATACAAAGGCTGGTACCTTCCCCTTAGTATTTCTATTCCTACAATGGAAGTGATTTTTTTTTTTTTTTCTTTTCATATAAGAAACAGCAAAAAGAGATTCTGTTCAGCCTGCAGAAGAGAAGGCTGCATGGAGACCTCATAGCAGCCTTCCAGTATCTGAAAGGGGCCTACAAGGGTGCTGGGGATGGACTATTCATCAGGACTGTGGTGATAGGACAAGGGGTTATGGGTTAAAACTTAAACAGGGGAAGTTTAGATTGGATATAAGGATGAAATTCTTTACTGTTAGGGTGGTGAGGCACTGGAATGGGCTGCCCAGGGAAGCTGTGAATACTCCATCCCTGGCGGTGTTCAAGGCCAGGTTGGACGAAGCCTTGGGTAGCATGGTTTAGTGTGAGGTGTCCCTACCTTTGACAGGGGGGTTGGAACTAGATGATCTTAAGGTCCTTTCCAACCCTGACTGTTCTATGATTCTATGGTTCTGTAAAAACGCCTCTTCCTTCCCTATCCCCTCCCCCCCCACCCCGGGTTACTTTTCTAATATGATACAAAATAATGATTACCTTTCCCTTATGACCTTGTTTTCTTCCTTCTGTATCTGTTCCCTTTTTCTTGCTGGAATGCCCTGGTTGATTTTGTGATTTAACTGCTTTTTCTGCTGATTTCCCACCAGTGGTCTTCCCCATTTTACTGCAAGATACATGATGTTTCATTATCCATAAACAAAATGAAGTAGGAGAAAACAAAACCCAAGTTAAAACCCAGCAATTGCAGTCCATACAATATAACCACACATTAACAAGCAAAATGAGATGGAAACACCCAGTGCTAAATGAGTCTGAAGATTTGCATGTTTGCTAATCCTAAGCCTTTTAAATCTTAAGTACAGGACCACTAAAAAAGCATCTCCATTTGCCTTTTAGATGAGTCGTTGTCTGTTTCATACCTCTTTCTAAACTGAACAGTCTAATTTGTTCCTAAAGGCCTCCAGCAATAGAAATTCTTTATCTTTCTAATGCAGTTTAGTAGTCATTTGTCCTAGCACTGAACTATAATGTTCCCTGCTGCAGTTTAAACCTATACTTTGCTTTCCGACTCACTATAGAGATGGATGAAAAAGAGTCACACAGGAGAGAATAATTGTTACACCCCACTAGCTTTCTCTTTTCTAAGTACAAGAACTCAGATGTATTCAGTTTTTGTTGCATTCCCTCAGGCCACTTCTCCTTTCACACAGAGGACCACAGCTCAACAGAGAAGTCACAACGAACACCAGGTAAATCATAGTCACAGAATGATTTGGGTTGGAAGGAACCTTAAAGCTCATCCAGTTCCAACCTGGCCACAGGCAGGAACACCTTCCACTATACCAGGTTGCTTCAAGCCCCGTCCAACCTGGCCTTGAACACTGCCAGGGATGGGGCAGCCACAGCTTCCCTGGGCAACCTGTGCCAGTGCCTCACCACACTCACAGGGAAGAGTTTCTTCCCTATATCTAATCTACATCTCTCCTATGTCAGTTTAAACCCATTCCCCCTACTCCTATAAACAAGCCCTGCCTCTTCCCCGTCCTTCAGCAACTACAGGTTTTGAGGGGTAGCGTCAGCAGCATCCACTAGATCTTAACTCGGACTACAACTCCCGCAACACAATGCTGCCCGCCAGGGCTATAGGACCCCCGAGCGAAACGCATGCTGGGAGTTGTAGTCTTCAACCCCCATATCTGCCCGTCCCCAAACTCCTGCCCCCCGTTGCTGCAGAACAACACCGCGGGAGCCTCCGCAACACCATCCACCAGATCTCATTATTCCGACACACACAGCCCCGACACTCAACTCGGCTCAACTCGACTCAACTCGACTCAACTCGGCTCAACTCGACTCGGCACGGCACGGCACCGCACCGCACGGCACGGCACCGCACGGCACGGCACCGCACGGCACCCCACCCCACGGCACCGCACGGCACCGCACGGCACCCCACCCCACCGCACGGCACCGCACGGCACGGCACGGCACGGCACGGCACGGCACCCCACCCCACCCCACCGCACAGCACCGCACAGCACCGCACAGCACCGCACCGCACAGCACCCCACCGCACCCTCAGATCCCGCACAGGGCCACCTAACGTTACCAAACCGTTCTGCCCGCGCAAAGGGGCGCACGCGCACTGCTCGTTCCCGCCTACCGCATAGAGGGCGGTGCACGAACGGTGCTCTGTGCGCATGCGCCTTAACGTCCAACGCGCAAGCGCGGTGCTGCGCGGGTGTCGGATGCCAGCTGAGGGGCAGACAGCAGGTAGTGGAGGGTAGTCGTGTGTGGAGTCTGTCGTGACTCTGTAGTTCGACCCCCTGCCTCCGTCCCACTGGCGGGCAGGGCCGCGACTCTGCGGGGCAGCGCCACCACCGGACCTCCGGTCCCATTGGCCGCCATGGAGGGGTGTTGGGGGCTGGCTGTAGCGGCGTTGGGCACGCACATACGCCGGGCCTGCCAGGGCGGTTGTGAGGTAGCTAGACGCGGCCCGGCGCTGAGGAGCGGACGAATGGTGCTTTCTAGTCCCTGTCCCCCCTCCGGGTGTGGGTGCAGTGGAATAGGGGGTGGAAGGGGAGGTTTGTAGGAAGGTGACAGGGAAGCTTTGTGGTTCCTTCGGGGTGCGTGGCCGGGGGAAGCGCGCTGGGACCCGTGCATCAGTGGAGGCAGAGGTTGTTTTCCATCCTCATTTCAGGATCACGTCTCTGCGGGGAACTCAGTACACCTCTGGTGCATCTTCGTGCTTATCAGATTATATGTAAAGCACATGCGGCATATCTATTATTAAAGCAGTTGCGTGGAGCATGTTGCTGCAGCACCATATCTGTGATAAAGATGCTTTCCAGTTTTGTGCACACTTTCTCATAAAGGTGTCAGGGAAGCGTGTGTTTCCAGGGAGTTCTGAAGGATATGAGGTGGAGAGGAGTTGACAGGACCTTGGAGCCAAACTGTAAAGGTTTTGGCTTGTGAAGGAAGTGCAGTGATAGGATACACAGAGCAGAAGCTGAAGAACTTACAGCATTCCAGAGTTACTTAACTTATCCCCATATCAGTCTCATGCATGGTGGGATGAGCTCTGCAGCTTGTGTCATCCCTGTGTTCTTGCATACCACCTTTCTTTTTCTTAGTATATCTCTGATTTCCATCCAGTCCAAGCCCCCTTTCCCAAAGCGTACGGTTGTCAGCAGTTTTCTGATAGTCCACTTCCTTCAGAATGCCTCTTTGGGGTCCCTCTTTGACATTAAGGAGTTCACAGATGAGAGAGATGGGAAGGTAAGCAGGTAGCTGGGCATGCTGCCTTCATGCCTGACACTGATTTTTTCAGTAACTGATTAATGATGGTGTTGCTTAAGGACTAAAATAAGTTTTATATGCGGTTGTAGCAAGAACAAAATGTAGGATTTTTCCTTAACTCTGTTTATACATTGGTTGAAAGGCAAGGGGAGAGGATATCTATCACGTGCATAATTAAATAATTACCTTTTCTTGAGTAATTGTTTTGGCTTTAGCAAACTGCTGGACCTGTCTGTGCTCACTTCTCCCATGTCAGGTTTTTATGATAATGCAAAATACATGTTTTTATTTTCTTCAGCTTGCCCCCTACTAACCAGCCAGTGGGACAGCCATGCTAAGAGCCAAAGATGCTCTACTGTGCCTGTGGCCCCACCACTTCACAAACCTGGCACAACTTCCAGCCTGCCGGCTCGCATGGCGCTCACTGCACAGGCAGCCACTGCACCCCGAGTGGGTTGCCCTTGCTGAAAAGCAGCTGAAAGGCAAGAATCCAAAGGATTTAATTTGGTGCACCCCAGAGGGGATCAACATCAAGCCTTTATACTCCAAAAGGGACACAGAAGACCTCCCTGAGGAGCTGCCAGGGATGAAACCTTACACTAGAGGACCCTACCCAACCATGTACACATACAGGCCATGGACTATCCGCCAGTATGCTGGCTTCAGTACAGTGGAGGAGAGCAATAAGTTCTACAAAGACAACATTAAAGGTAAGATGGCTACTTCGGGAAACCATATTGCCTTGCAGAACAGTGGGGATCATTCATGTGGTTAGATGGTGAACATAATTATTCTGCCTTGTGACTTTTGATTTCTGATATAATCTTCCCAGTGGCACTGTATTTCTTTATTACTGGTAAACCGGATAATTTCTGAAACTGCTTTTGCTCCATTTTGCTATTCAGGTAGAAAAATTAATGTGCTAAATGCTATTTTCAGTTATTCTGCCTTAACACTTAGAGAGTCATAATTTGGCTGCATTCAAGGGTCCAAACAGCAGAGATTATGGAGTACTTCACGCTTATTATGTGACTGTGAGAGAAGATTGCAGGAGAAAATGATGTTGAACTTCATCACTTGTCTAAACTTCTGGTGTTAGTGCATTCTGACATTTTGGGTTTCCATCTAATATTATAAATTTTAAATTAACTCATAAATACTTATAAGTAATTAATCTGTGGCACTTTTTATTTCCCACTTTATAGTCCCTCCTACTTAAAACATAACTGGTTGAGGGGTGGTGGTGTTTGTGGGTATTTACCTCCTGTGATAGTCATGGTTAGCTGATATGAAGCAGTATTAGCTGCTTTAGTATCCTTGCAAGTATTATTGATTCTTTCAATTTATAAAACTCTCAGTAGACTAAGAAGTTATAAATATCGGGTATTAGAGGTTTACAAACATTTAAATAGAAAGACTGTTCTGGATATACTTGTTTTTCCTGCTGAACTCTGCTGCTGAAGCAGAAGTGCTAATGCTTGGGTTAGCTGTTGGCACAGCTCAGTTACTCAAGTATGTTTGCTGCCATCTTTATGAGTTTTGAAATTGTGATATTGTAATTTTATGTTATTGTGTTAATGGTTGTATTAATATTGAATTATTTAGCATAGATTCTGAATCTGACCTTGTTATTTCTAAAGCATTTCTAATAATTAAAATCGCTCTCTAATTGGAGAAATGCTGAAAAAGAATTATTAGTTCTCATAATTGCTGAAATTTCTATTGCTTGAAACTACGCAGACATTTACATTTATGTCATTGTGCTTCAGAACTAACACTTAGCTTTTCAGATCAGGGATGATGGCTGATATCTGAGGAGAGCTCTCCTGGTTTTGAGAAGGAAATTTGCAAATGCAGTACATACAGTTACTTCAGGAACAGCAGTGCTGGGCAGAGGGTGAATGCTTGGGAATAGCAGAGTTTGGGTTACCACTTCCAGGTTGCAGCAACAAGACTGCCAAGAGCTCTAAGTATCCTGTTCCCTGGTTTATGTGTACTTTTCTTCTACTGCAGATTTAGTAATGTATCACTTTGCTTTACAAATAAACAACATTTGTCACTGGAGGCAAGATAGCAATTTGTGTGCATGTGTTTAATTTGTGATAGAAAAAAGGTGATGTGTAGTCATCTATCATGCTTTTGTTTCCAGCTAAGTGGAATTGCTGTATATAAACTCTCATACTGTCTGTCTATGCACATTTGCAAACTGTGCCTGAACTGTTTTAATCAGTTTGCTAAGATTGGTAAACTGATTGTGTGACTGAATCAGAAGGGCTACAGGTTTTGTTGTTTTGTTTTTTTTTTTTTCTCAGTTAAAAGCTTTTTCATTTAAAGTTGAAGACTTTGGACATGTGTGGGGAGGAAACAGTGTTTAACATCAAAAATTGGTTTCTCATCCAAGCTTGGATCGTGTAAAATAAAATTAACTAATGTAGATTTGGTTCTAATACAAGTCTGCTCAACACTTCTGAATCTTGATCTGTTGGGTTTTTTTTTTTCTGTTTCATTCAGCTGGCCAGCAGGGATTATCTGTTGCTTTTGATCTAGCCACCCACCGTGGTTATGATTCAGACAACCCACGAGTTCATGGAGACGTTGGGATGGCTGGAGTTGCCATTGATACAGTGGAAGACACCAAAATCCTTTTTGATGGAATTCCTTTAGAGAAAATGTCAGTTTCTATGACAATGAACGGAGCAGTCATTCCCATATTGGCAACATTTATTGTAACTGGAGAAGAACAGGGAGTGCCTCAGGCCAAACTGACAGGGACAATCCAAAATGACATCTTGAAGGAATTCATGGTCCGAAATACCTACATTTTCCCCCCAGAACCATCAATGAGGGTTATTGCTGACATCTTCCAGTACACCTCAAAGGTATTCCTTGTTTAAATGTATTTACTTCTGTTATTGCATCTAGTTAACTATTTATGAGGCACTTTGGAGGACAAAGCAGAAGATGGAAAGACCTGTCATAGTGATGAATAATGTGGTTGTAGAAAGGGCCAGGAGGATAAGTTAAGATCCCAAACCACTTACAGCATAAATTTAAAGTTTTTTTAAGTCAGTCCAACTGAAAGTCAGATTAAGACGAACCTAAGCCTGAAAGGATGTCAGGAAGCTTATAGACAAGGAACAAACAGGCTGTTCTTTGCCCCGTGGTTAAGAATGCAGCTGTAATCAGGAGCAAAGAGGGAAGAAATCTTGAAGGACTTCTGCTGCAAAATTAAACATGAGAAGGAGCTAATGAAAGGGATGAAGTTCTGAACTGATGTTCAGTACTACCAGTTGTTTTTTATAGTGGCATTTTCGTTGAAGAGGTGGCACACAGCTTGTAATTGAGAAAGATACCATGGCAGGTGATAGTTTAAGCATGTGAAGTAAACATCTGCAAACACCACTTAGTAGAGATGGGTTGTATTCAGTCTACAAAGAATGTATTATTCATGAATGTTGATAGAGCAGTTATCTGATCCTCCCTTCTGCTATTGTACCCTGATGTTTTTTATTTTTGCAGCATATGCCAAAATTTAATTCCATTTCAATCAGTGGGTACCACATGCAAGAGGCAGGAGCTGATGCTATTCTGGAATTAGCTTATACTATAGCAGATGGCTTGGAGTATTGCAGAACTGGACTTAAAGCTGGCCTTACAATTGATGAATTTGCACCAAGGTGAGATAAAGAAATTTCTAAATATAAAACTCACTTTTGTTAAAACTTCTAGTTTTACCAAAAGTTTAAGAAAATGTAAAAGAGTTAAATATCAAGTTCTGTATTTTTACAAATTAAAACAATATTGACAGTGCTCACATTGCAGATAGGTTTTGTTTTGCTTTTGTTACACGATTTCAGTAGTAGGAAAATATATCTGGTCCAAAAGGCACTTAGACTATGTCTACACTAATAAACTGAATAAAGCACGCTCACAAGCTGAAGCATTGTCAAGGTCTGTTGCAATAATTGTTCTCTAATCAGAAAAGGATCTCTTAAGCTGGTATATCGAATACAGTTGTAGCTGCAGAATGCAGCAAGAGCTCTTGCAATTCTTTTAGGCTGTAGTGTTATTTAATTTTTTTAGTAGTAGTATTTTGAAACTTTTGGGGAAAATGCTTAACAAGGGGAAGTTCAGGTAGTTAAATGTACAGTTGCAAATTTCTAAAAATAAAAATTTTAAGCAGGATATTGTATTTTTGTATAGCTACTGCCAAACTAAGCAGAAGCAGTTTCAGTGGTCTGGTTGATTTACAGATTCCCTAACTATACAGTGAGCCTAAAAAGCAAAAGACATGATTCACATAGCCTCTTGCACTTTCAAACTAAAGGAGTCAGCTAAATTAACCTGTTTCCAGCATCTGTGGTAAAATCCAAATGAATCATTCAGAAAAAAGGTACAGCCTTATTTTTAGATTTTGTAGTTATGGAGAAATCTATAAGAG
>JAVHNF010025984.1:2283-12453 GCA_034783455.1 Micropsitta finschii | reverse complement strand
CAGCCAGTGTCCTGATAGTAGTAATATACTAGCAGCTACTGCACGTCTGTGTCTTTGAATGACTCAGGCTTTTCCTCTTTGCAAAGGAGCTTCCTACTTGCATTGACAGCAAACATTGTCATGATAATTTTCTTGCTTGATGTCTGCTGATTCATTGCTGATGCAACAAGTGCAAAACCTGCAAGTTTCTTCCAACACAGGCCCCTCTCAGCAGCACTACAAACTCACTTCAGTAAAAACAGAGAGGATTTCTCCCGTGAAGCCTGTCCTTGAAATTTTGGCTGCCCCAATCTCTAGGGGAAGCTTCTTCCCTTTCATGCAAAGTACATCAATTCCATTGGATACTTTAAAATGCATTAGCCATTCTGCTATGGGTAATTTGGTAATATTTATTTTGGAATTCAATTCTCATAACTCTCTGTGACCACTTATCCTGATAGTGGAATTCTTTCAATGGGTGTATGAATGAGCCATGTTATGCACCATATCTCAATTGTCTAGTGAGGCCTACTTTTTCAGAGTGCCAACGAAGCTATCACCACCACAAATAAAATCAGAGAACTGTGCCTCACCTCTCTAAAGTCTGTGTAAACCATCATGTAATTCCAGGGGGGAAAAAAACCTAAACCTTTAACACTCTAAACTGTCAATCTCAAGCCTGTACTGCAGTTAATCACTAACGCAAAAAACCCAGTCTACTGCAAGATAGTCCTAATGCAGACCTTCCTTATCCCTGTATTTTTTCCCTTCCTGTCATTTCTCTTCTAGTTTACTTGTTTACCTACGGCTCTATTGTTTGAGGATTTTAAAACAACAGTAGATTTACCTCTGTGTAAATACAGATGATGTAAAATGTGTCATATTATTTCCAATACTGAAAAATGAGTCCTTATCTTTTACAATCATTCCACCCTCCTTAGGATTTGGTTCCCATCTCCCACAGACTATTTTGTTTGCCGTCACTCTCTCCAGTCTTTAACACACCATGCAGAACTGGCCATGCTGATGCAGCATCCAGCATGACTAACACAAACCCTCCTCTAGTGCAACTCATGAACCTTAGCAAGCCAGAAATTTAGTCATGCCTTGGAATGGTATTTGCAAAGTATGTCTAAATGTACAAAATTAATGTAAGCTTTGCAATGCCACCCAGCAGGATGACACAGTGTCCCTGTTGCACAATAAACTAGCTCCTCAGACAGTGCTTCTTGGGCGCTTAGTCAGCACTGTTTCATTAGAACAGCTGTGTCAATGACTTTGCTTGTGTCCACTTCAGTAGGCTGTGCAGTAGTAAGGCACTACTATACAGGGAAATAATTTTTCAAGCACTTACATGACTAAGGCCCATTAGCTTTGAGAAGGCCAGTTTTCAAAACTGGTGTACAGCTGGTGGAAACAGGATGCAAGTGAAGCATTTTGCAGAGGGCAGAAATCTGTTTCTTCCTATTGCTTCCTCTGTTTCTCTTGCCTTCCCTCTGAAGCTACTGCATTTTCTGGGTTGAACTGTTTATACTTATGTAAAGGGTAAGAACTTCTTATGACCCCATTTGAGTTGCTTTAAATGTCTCCTGGTATAATCTGGACCAGAACCTGAATTTTCAGCAGGGAAAACCAGTGTGGTTTGTGCGAGTACAGTGCAAAGAACCTCAGTGTGGCATAGTACCAAGGATACACAAACCTCGTTCTTTTCCTTTGCAGCACAGCTCTAGCAGTGTTAATTCCACAGTCCTCAGGAATATATAAGACAGGATTGACTCCAAAACATTACTTTTCTGAAACCTGTCTTCTTAATTTTTGTATGATTTTATATTGTTGATTTCACACTGTTACAAGGGAAAAATAACTGTCCCACTTGCAGTCCACGTAAGTGATGCAAATATGCCTGGAAGTTCGTATGTTATTACCATAAACTTACCTACACTAGGTATTTTTGCTTAAATTTGTTCATAGATGGCAAACAGATTCATGTAATTGCTAATCCCTGCATCAGTCAGACCTTCATACGACTTCCCATTAGCTCACAGCTGAACAATAAAGCTTCCTTTCTTTCAATTTCTACTGTGTTCTCTCTTCAATGTTGGTTTTCAAGTTGTTTTCTTCTTAAGCTGAAATTCACAATTACAGCAAGATTTCTAAGGAGGTCCTTATGACAGTCACACTTTAATCACCATCAAAGTTTTAAATGTTTACCTTGAGGTAATGGCTCTTGATGTGAGTTATTCAAAGAGCCTCACAGTTTGGTTTAACACTTGCTCCACACCGACAAGCTGTTAACACACAGCTGTGCCATCCACTCAGGCTCCAAGACTGGGTATGGTGTAGCTCAGTCTGTCCAGGACACACCAAAACCTCACATTTTTCATAATTACAAAAGCAGCTGCTTAGTTATGGATGGAGGAAAGTCTTAGCACGTCTAATAATGGTGTCCACCTGACAGAAATCCAACAGCTCCTGTGGCACTCCCTTCGGGAGGGGTCACAGCAATGGCCCCTAGGGCAGGGGCCTGACGGGACAGGAGATGGCGGTTGGACGGTCCCCGGCTGGGAACGGGCCGGCACCCCCCGCTCCTATAACCCCTCCCGGGAGACTGCGCTCAGGCCCTATGGTAGCCGCAGCCAGGCCCCGCAACTCTTCTCCTGGGAGGCCGCGGGACAGAACAGTAGTGGACTCGGCCAGGCCCAGGTCACCCCAATCCACCCTGCCCTGCCGTGGAGGAAAAGTCCCGCAGCGCTGCCACTTCAGCGCCCTCCCTCCGCGGCGTCCATTACGCCCCTTCACGGGAGCAGAGGAAGGGACCGGGCATTCCCTCCCGTCACGGCCACCTACAGGCCCAGAGCCCCGCGGACCCGGAGACCTTCCCCCGGCGCCGAGAGCCGGGCGGAGCGAGCGGCGAGGGGTGGTGCCTCGGCCCTCCCCGGGCCGCGCAAGGCGGGGAGGCAGTGGCGGCAGCGGCAGATCCGGGCCTGGCGGAGGCGGAAGGGGCGGGCGGACGCGGCCTGACTCTGCGGGACTTGCGATGCTGGTGAGTGCGGGGAGGCCGCGCCGTTGTGTCGCAGCGAGGCCGGGCCGGGCACGGGAGGAGGCAGCGGCTCTGCTGGACTGAGGAAGCGCGGGCCTGGCGGAGCGGGGCCCGGCACTGAGTCACGCTGTGGGGAGCGGGAGCTGGGCAAGGGGAGGCCGGGCCCGGGCCGCCCGCCCGTCTTTCTTCTCCCGGGCGCGCACCTGGCTCCGGAGGGAGAGAGGCGGTGGGAGCTCTTGTCCGGCTCGCTCGCGGATGCGGCGCCGGGAGCTGCGGGCCGGGCCAGAGCGAGGAGGCCGCTAACTGCGCACTCTGAATGCATCGCCCCCGTTGGGGCGCGGGAGCCCGCCCCGCCGGCTGCCCCGGCCTGCCTGCTCCCTCTCTCCCTCCGGCCCGGCCCCAGCCCTCCCTTCCGCCTCCCTGCCCTCCCCCGTGTCCGCGGACCCGCATGGTCGGGGCCGCCTCGGTGGCTGCCCCTGCCTTTCTCTCTCGCCCCGCCGGCTCTTAGACCTCGGGCCCGGCTTCCCGCAGCCCCGAGCCTTCGCTCAGCCCCCCGGACCCGGGACTGCCCACCCCACCTGTCCTAGGCCCTGCTCTCTGCTGCACATGAGCTTTAGTCCGTGACCTCACTGGGCACTGTTTTAGGGTGTTCACCTGCCTCCTGTCCTCCTCTGTGCTGCCTCCTTTCATCTTATATCCCAGCTATCCCCAGAGCTCTAGTGACGCTTGGGACTGTTCAGGAGCTGTTTGGCTGTACCTAGAGAAACTCACCTGTGTCCCCAGCACTGTTGTGGTTGCTGGGGGATATTTCCCCCAGCACCTTGTCGCTTTCTCCAGGTTTCTCTCACTGTCAAGGACTGCACCAGGCTTCCTCCTCTTGTTGCCACCTACTGTTGTGGCCTTACCAGGGAAGGTGCCCCCTGTAACCTTTTATCTGTCTCTTTGTGCATTTACTGCCTCCATCCACATTACTAGACCTGCTTTTGTATTTTTTTGTCATTGCAAATAATCACTTCATTTGTTTCCCAGTGAGTTTGCCACTAGGAGCGAACTTTACTTACTGGGATTCTTTCCCATGCTTTCTTATTTTCAAGTTATATTCCATCACTATCATTATTCCCCTATTACCTTTTCCCCTTCAGTTTTCTTCCTCCCAGTAACTCTTCTCTTCACCATGTTTTTTTGCCTTCCTGATCTTATTTTCTTGTCATTAAAACTTTCCTTGTGATCTCACTTAATACTCTTTCCTTTCCACATACTCCTTTCCTTCGTAGACTCATGTGCTGTCTCCCCCACTTTGTATTTAAATCCTCCATCTATGCCTTTGAGGAGAAAGGAATCTAACCCTAGTATATCTGTATACTTGTCAGTCCACACTAAGAGGACAGAGATTGCTTACTTGGTTTACCTTATTTTGTTTTCATTTGTTTTGTTACTGACTTCCTCAGTGACCTTTTCCCACTATATGTGTTCATATGATAATCATATACCTCCCCCTTAATATACGCATACCCTGATGCTAGTCTGGGGAAAAAAAAATAGGCTTTCTGTCTTGGAATTCCTTTGGACTGGACTAGGAGGAATGGTCCATGGCCATGGAACTGAAATTAGGGCAAATATTGTGTGTAATACTATATTGTGAATTGTTACTTAGTTGATGCAGGGTGTGTTTGGGATTCATTCTTTTTGGGGGGGTAGTAAGATACTTCATAAGTACCCAAGTGCATAGCTTTTTACTTAGAGATGCTCATGAATAACTGCTGTAATGTTGTCTATCAATGATTAGGTGTCTGTTGGACTGACTTTGTGTCTCTGCTGGTGAATCTACTAGAAAGAAAACTTTCCCCCTCCTGCTTTGTGACTTCACTTGCTTCTCAGCATTTGTTGCCCATCTTATTTTACATCTTAGTTGCTTTGGTTCTTAAGATTGGTTGCATTTCAGGGTCATATCACATATGTTTGAGATGCCCTTGAAACACTGGACTTGGTTGTCCCATGGAGACATGGGGAACATGTATGATCTTGGGAGTAATTTATATACTGGACTCTAGAATCTAGGTTCAGTACCTAGCATTGACAGCTGCTTCTTCTCTCAGCCGAGTACACAAGAGTCCTTGTAACTTGACAACACTTAAAGCAACTGAACAAGGCTTCTGACCTGAATGATCCTTCTGGAAGAGACTTTCCATTGCCCATCCAAGTTTTGGCACTTAAATAAGGCATATGCACCTTCCTTCTTGACTGACGAAATAGTTGTGCTCACTTAAATAAATAAGTCTTCTTTCACCTTAGTCGTTTATACACTGGTTTAAACTTGCCTTATAACATGGGCCTGTTATGTAGACTTCCAGCATGAGAAAATTGAATTGCTTTAATTTAAATCATTTAATTTAGGGTAGATCGATGCACACCCTTATTTGGATACTGATTTGAGGCTGAATTTAGCTTATTCTTAGCTTTGGTGCAAGCTCTTATATTCTAACTGTATTGTTATGAAAACAGTACTGAGTCCTTTGAGAGAGTTGCCTCAGATATTCAGCTTAAAAAGTGTTTTCTTACAATTTATATGTTAAGATCTCCAAGTACTGCTTTTCATCTTCTGTGTTTCTCAGGTCGTGCTTAGTTTTGTATACTCACAATTATTTCGGTAGGGCCCAGCTTAATGATGAGTCACATCCTGGGTGTCAGTGGTTGTGTGAGTTGAGTATATCTGCAGTTGTCTTCTTGGCATTAAGTTGTTTTTCCTTAAAAAGAATTCCAAATGGATGAAACAGCTTTAAAGGTGTCCCCCTTGCTCTTGTACCACTCTTGACATCAAAAATTTGTATCATGGATATGAAGTGAGGGGTTGTCAGTGTGTTGCAGGTGGATACTGATGTTGTGGAGTACTTTTCAACTAGGATTTTCTAACTCGCTTGGGGCAGAATTGGATTGAGGTGTAAGGTGGCTGCATCAGAGCTTTTGTTGTAGTTCCCATGCTGTCCAACAGAGTCTGTCTGTGCATCAGGAGAACAGGGTACATGTCCCACTTGGGTGGGCCTGCCAGGAGGATGTGCACGGGGAGTCCCAGCAGCTTCCAGGTTGATACAGTCTTCCTGTTGTGCAAAGCTGGAAGAAAGAAGAGTTTGGAATATTTGGTCTTGGAAGTTCGCATATGCTTTAGGATCACATAACCTTGCTGTAAATAGACTACTTCGGTGCTAGCATTATAAACTAATAAAACCTTCTAATTACTGTGTTTTTCAAGACAATCTTCATGTAAAGTGGTTGTTGGAACCAACAGCGAGAGGCCTAGGTGAAAGATGTAAGTTATAGAGTGTGCAAACTTAAACTACTTTTTGATTTTTCACACAGACCCTTGAGTTTCCCTTACTTGCCAAAAGAGAACTTTCAGTAAGGAAAAGGCAAGAAAATGTAATGGTTGGAATTATAGAGAGCTGTTGAGCTTGTCTGCACAAGGAACTTGCTATTTTATTGTAAGAGCTGTAGGGTTTTCAGTAGAAGACTACTACAGATTGACTGTTGATGTTTTTTACAGCACTGCAGTTCACACCTGCTGCAGACATGACAGGGGGATTTGAAGTTACAAAGAAGTTCTTTACTGTGAGGGTGCTGAGGCACTGGCACAGGTTGCCCAGAGAAGTGGTGAATGTTCCATCGCTGGCAGTGTTCAAGGCTGGCTTGGACAGAGCCTTTGGTGACATGGTCTAGTGTGAGGCAGCCCTGTCCATGGCAGGGGTTTAGAACTGGATGATCCTAAGGATCTTTCCAACCCAAACCATTCTGTGATTCTTTGAAATTACTTGGTAATAAAACTTTCCTGAGCAGATGTGCTCTGCTTTAGGGCTATAACTTTAATGTAACCTCTTAATTTTTGTAAAATATTGAAGTGTAGCCTTTAATGTAACAACAGATATGGAATATTGTCAAATATAAACACTTGTTGCATTATCCAGCATTAGTAGTTATGTGAGGGTAGATGAGGGAATAGTTGTAGTACAGGTGCTGGGAAAGCCACTGGTTTAGGAAATAATGTGTATTCCAGTGGGTAATTTTCTGACAGTTTTCTTTTTACCTGCAGAACCTCTGATGCTTCAACAGCGAGCTGCTCCATATTGCTACCTCACCTCTTCTTAGAAATGGTACAGGTCAAAACCAAATTTATATATTTTTTTTAATACACCAAACATTTATTCTGTTGCACTCTATTTAATATAACATTTTTCAAATCCCTTTTCATCTATGAGCCTTGAAAAAAATAAATGAAGACTACTATGAAAGCAGAAAAATGCTAATTCTATTTGGCACTTAAGGAAACTGATACAGAGTAATATGTAAATTTTTGCCGGAGTTGGGATCTCTTGTATTTTATCCTCAAGATTGCCCTGCCTTCTTTGCCAGTTATATCCTGGACTTGTAAAATGAAGTGTGACCAGCAGCTTGAGGGAGGTGATTCTACCCCTCTATTCTGCTCTCATGAGACTGCGCTTTGGAGTACTGCATCCAGCTCTGGGGCCTCCAGCACGAGAAAGACAAGGACTGGTTAGAGCAGGTCCAAGAAGGGCCACAGAAATGATCAGAAGGATGGAATTCCTCTCCTGTGAATAAAGGCAGAGAGAGTTGAGGTTTTTCAGCCTGGAGAAGAGAAGGTTTCAGGGAGGCCTTATTGAGGCCTTTCAGTACTTGAAGGGGGCTTATAAGAAAGATACTTTTTTTACCAGAGCATGTGGTGAGAGGACAAGGGGAAATGGCTTTAAACTGACAGAGGGAAGATCTAGATAAGATACTAGAAAAACATTCTTCCCTGTGAGGGTGCTGAGGCGCTGGCACAGGGTGCCCAGAGGAGTTGTGGCTGCCCCATTCCTGGCAGTGTTCAAGGCTAGGTTGCACAGAGCCTTTGATGACATGGCTTAGTGTGAGGTGTCCCTGCCCATAGCAGAGGTGCTGGAACTACATGATCTTAAGGTCCTTGCCAACCCTAACTATTCTATGACTCTATATACGGTTTCCACAATCTTACTGCCATTGTTAATGTTGCATTGCATATTGCTTGCAATACTGTAACGTTCTTAAGCAATGCATAACAAGAAGTCTTTGCCATATTTTGTGAATGAGTCCCTAATAGAATAACAAGTAATCTTAAAACATAAAGTCATGTATTTCTCTGTAATTCCTTTTCATAGAACTGTTCTCTTGGCTCACATCACTCATTTTTACTTACTGACGTTACTTGACTCCAAATAGTAATCCAAAACGTCCTGAGTATGCCATGTTTCAGTTCAAGACTTTAAAATAGTTATTCTTTCTTTTCCATGTTGAGAAATACGAAGTTAGCTGCAATACTGTCATACCTAAACAGTTCATGGTGCCTGTCTCTGTATATCCTGATTAAGAGGAAGGACAAGAAGTGGTCCCTGATGCCAGAATTGAGTAGGCCAAACTGGCTAACATCATGCAAGCCATGGCTTGGGAGTTGCTGCCCCTGGAAGAAACTGGATGTGTCCACACTGCACAACACAGGTGTTTCAGCAAGTTCTACTGTAGCCCTAAGATGCAGCTGTTACACCTTTTTTGACAGTTAATTTTATCTGAATGAATGTGAGACTTGGGTCACTGCCTGCTTTTTTTGCTTTCTGCAAAACACATTGGTGTTGTTCTGTAAACCTGAGATGTGGTATGAAGACATGCAGAGGGTCTGAAGGCACAAACCCAGTACTGCTGGAGGACTGTATGGACTGAAGGAAGTTAAAATTTACATGTTGTCATTCATTCTGCATATTGAATCCTGCCCTGACATCTGTTTAGATAGTCAGAACAGAGCTATGGAGCAAGCTGTTAATAAAGGAACAGGCAGTCTGTGGTCCTGTGCTTGGTCTCATTCTTTGGACTACTTGCATTTTGAAGTGCAGATGTCTACAGTCAAATCTCTGAGCTGACTTCTTTTACCTCATACATCTGTGAAGCTTTTTGTGGATTCGATTTCATATTATTTTGCACATTCTTTTCCACTCATCAGCTCAGCCTTTGCAGTTTCTCAAACTGGAAGTCTGTTTTTGTAACTCTTTTTTTTCTCTAGAAATGTGAAAGACTGAAAGCTTGCTCCTTAGTTACTATTTGTAAAATGAACCTTGCAAGAAATACCTATATTGGGAGCCCTTTTTTCCAGTTATACCTGTGAACGCTGTCTTACAGCTACAAATGCTTTTGATCTTTTGATGATCACAGGGTTTTCTGGGGTTGTTGGGGTTTTTTTTGTTTTTGTTTGTTTATGTATTTTTTGGGGGGTGGTTGTTTCTATAAGAGTGATTTACAGTAGTCCTGTTTTAAGTGTTATGGTTATTTAATCAAGTACTGGATAGACAGCAATGTTTTTAAAATAATATATTTTGCAAAACATTTGAGCTTTTAACAATCTAACTATGTTCTACTGTCTCTCAGTACTGCAGCTCCTATGCTTTAGGAGTGTTATTTCTGGATAGCAGGTATAATACTTAAAAACTAATGTACATTTAGTTTTTAAGCAAATATACATTAGGCTTTGGTTGGTTTGATCCAAGGTTTTTTGGTTGTATTTGATCCAAGGCTCCAAAACTCCTGTGGCTACCACTGAAGGCTTTTTGTATCTGAATTTTATCATACTATACAGCTATCAGCTGAAGTGAATAGAATGTATTTCATGTTATAATAGTGTTCTAATAGATCTGTTTCACCAACCCTTCCTTTAAAGTTTTAGGAAGGGTCAGCCTGACTGCTTTGAACCACCTCAATGAAAGTGGGTATGTGAAAGTGTTTTGTTCTCATAGTTTCTTTCAATGCATCATTGGTAATTCTACTTTTGAAATTACTAGAGATATTAATCAGTTCTGTAGTTTATTCTATTTTCATTTTTGAGTCCTGCTTAATCAACTTAATTTTCCATTAAGATTTTTATTGCCAGAATATTCTGGATGCCTTCATGACAGGGTAATTGAATTCTGTCAATGTATTTTTATATTCTGTTGACAGCTTCCCTGTGCTAGTAAAGACAACTTGGAATCAATCTTTATCATTTCACTGCCTTTCTACATGAATGGACCCAGAATCAGTTTAAAATTTGACATGGTTTTGACCCACTGACATTCACTCAATTTGTTTACTGCAAAAATTACAGA
>JAVHNF010025980.1:0-10440 GCA_034783455.1 Micropsitta finschii | reverse complement strand
TGTCCCTGCCCATGGCCGGGGGGGGGGTTGGAACTTGATGATCTTAAGGTCCTTTCCAACCCTGACTATTCTGTGATTCTTTACCCATACACACACATACACACCCAACTTACTTGGGGCTGTCTCAGGGCGTGTCTCTGCTAATGCTTCAGCTAAAACACAAATTCAACTTCTCATCCAACTAAAAGCTGACTCACTCGGATCATTCGATCAGACCGATGGCGTCGACGAATGCGGTTCAAACCCTCCACAAAGCGAATGAATCCATCCAGGAGCTGCCACTCCTCCTCGTCAGAGCGGGGCTTGTCCCCGTACACATCACAGTGCACTTCTCCTTCCATAATGCGCTTGGTGGCACTGATGCAGGCAGGCAAAAGCAGAAAACGGGTCCTCCAGAATTTCAATGACTCAATAAGGCTGAAGGAACGTGAAAAGAGGACAGAGGTCAGCAGAGTTTCCTACGAAGGATCATACAGCACATAAAATACACATCTATCTGCTGTAAATTTCAGTGAGTATAGTGATAATCTCATTCTGCTATGCCTGAGTCAGAACAGATATAAATGGGAATGGTCAGCAATGAGTAACACTGGGAAGTATTAAAACATTGATGCAAAAGAGAAAACAAGACTATCTTCAAAGTAATTTTATCAGAGATAAAATGTCTTTTCTGTAAAAGATAAGCTACAAAGGCTTTTTCTCTACAGATAAGCAAAGAAAAAGGAATTTTAAAGATACACCTTAGAGAAGGTGGTATTTTGACTGATACTGGAAAAGAAAAAAAGACAAAGACTGGTTTTGTTGAGAGAAAACATCAAAAAGGCTACTGATACTAGTGGAGATATTCCACATTGCTAATAAGAAGCCGTGCTCTACATAGCTTAGGAGTAGGACTACAGTCAGGCTAAGCCTAGAACTGAAGCAAGCCTCCAACAGATTCAAACTAAACAGAAGTTTTGAGTCACAGCCAGAAATGAGTAAGAACCCAAGAAAAGCATCTGTGGGGTACAAAATGCCATCATATTTCTTTGCATTTGTAGCAGAGGAAAGAAAATGGTTCATGCTGAATTTGTGATCAAGACTTTGTATCATATAATGCAACAGGCAACAGAGTAAGATTCCTGCTAGCACTATGCAAGTGAAAGCAGGCCAGTTACTCTCCCTGAAGTACTGAGCAGAGCATTTGTGGGTCAAACTTGTTGAAGGAATTTTACGTCAAAAAGGAAAAGAGGCAATTAGGACACAGAACAGTCTGGATGAACAAGGAGATCTTGCCTGAAATCCTCAGAGCCAGCAGAGCAGATATACTGATCCAAGTAATTCCACTTGTACTCTTCTAGTCTCTCATGGGAAAATTCTACCCAGCAAGAGACAAACTCAGAGTCAGAGTGTGAGGGGCACAAGCTGTAAGTGTAATTTATCTGAGCAGATTCATATGGATACCTAGAGAGAAAACGCAGACGTTAATCTCACCATCATCAATAGCAGTGCTTCTCTTTCTTCTCAAGATACAGAAGGTTCTACAATATGTTCTTTCTAGCAAGTACCAGCAGCTAGAAAAGCATGCTCATCTGAACGCTGACAGGGAACTGCTCAGAAAGATACTCACTTTGGCAGATACCGAGTCACAGTAATTATTTTGTCTTTCAATGTTACTTTGTGGAAAGTACGACCCATACTCAGCCAGTATTGATCTTCTTCCTCAGGTCGATTTCTTGATACAAGACCTAATTGTTAAAAGCAAAACACACTCCCTTTTAGCTTGCTGTAACAGTCAGACCCTTGTCAAACTACCTATAGAAAGGGAATCTAAAATTGGGCTTCTGAACTCAAGATGAACTAAAAGCCACCTTTCAGGCCACCTTTTTAAGGAACATAAATGCACAACAATCCTTTTGTTCTTACAGTTCAGATTTCCTAGTGTCACAGCTGGAGAAGGGCATTCCCCATTCATACACCACCAATACAGACCTTCTCTAGTCAGGACAATTAGAGAAAAGATGATATGAAATGTTAGGAAACTGGTGGGCATGATGGTAAAGCTGGGCTCCCCTTTCACTTTCTCTCTGTGCTTCATTCCAGGAACTAAGCACTGAAGTACTTCAGAGAAGGAGCCTTGCTGCTCATTCCCAACCCAGTGAGTTACAACTGTATCCTCTTCATGTATATTCCCTGCTCTATAAACACTGTATCATACTCACTTATCTAGAGAATATCCAGAAAAAAAAGTCAGAAGTCAAACAGCCAGTCAGATCCTCTCAAAGGAATATGATACCCTCTCTACCTACTCCAGCTCTCTGGTGGGTTTAGCTAGGTTTAGCTGACTAATGGTTTCAGGACAATGAAGCTTTACCTGTTTATCTGGGACCTTCACAGCTGTTTTAGAATTAAGAAACTGCTTCTAGTTACATACATTTGTGAGTTTGTGTCTGTCTTCTAGAGATGTGCCTGCCCTGCAGTCACCATGTGAAGTGTGCTTAAGATGTATTCACACAAGCAGCACTCAAACCATATGTCATTTGGGTTCACCACCATGAATATGAGGCGAGTTTCCTATTACAGTGCAAAAATCCTGCACCTGTCCCTTCATGGTGCAGCTGAGCTGTTTGTGCTGCTGCAGATCAGGCTCTCTACTAGCAAAGATTTCCATATAACAACAAGAAAGAACAGATGCTTCAATGAGCATCTCTGCCCAATTCATAGAGGTTACTGGGATGGGTAGAAGGAGGGAAAGACAGAAGACTGAATTGTCAATACAAAGTCACTCACCTCGGCTGTACAGGGGACTGCTGCTGAGTGGGGGTGGCACAGTTGTGGCTGGTTTCTGTGGTTTGGATTGCACAATAATTTGATAGCCTTGCATGAGACGCTGACAAATAAACTCCTCAAACACCTGCTGGGCTGTCATCTGCACTCCTTCCTCATCTCTCCTGAACACAAAGGTTAAGGAGACTAGAATAAAGAAGCTGACCACACACCTATTCTTAGCCCTGCATTTCCTAATTGAGGATTTCTGCCTGCACTAGGCTCTGTGCAAGTGGGGCCCTCTGCCTGTGACAACCAACCTGCAGGAACAGGAGAGAAAAGCAGGTACCTGCCTATTTTAAACAGGTGATGATTAGCTCTGGTAATACTTCCTGCCTTTCAAAGCAGTTTTGCAACCAGTAACAAATTAGCTTACAACTTTCAACCAATTCACCAGTGATCACTGTTACAGCAGAGACTCTCAGTGCAGCCTGTAAGTGTTCAGCAGAGCCCAGCACTGCCAGTGTGCAGCAATGCTCCACCCTCTCCCACAGCAGGATGTCTAGAGCAGACAAAGATTAAAAGACACATCACTATAGCATCTCATCACAATTTCTTCTGCTCCAAACTTCATCTTCCTGCCATAAAGGGACATTTGACATTTCTTTTAGGCATTTCTCCATTAATTCTGCTATTTCCTGTGTATCTAAATTACCTTGACTAATATTTATATTTGTGCCGTGTTTCCATAAAGCATATTTTCCACCAAGATTCTTTAAATTAAATATCCCTGAAAATGATGATAAGCATTTTAAAAACTGAGTGTACAATTGTTCATTTAGTGTTTCCAAAATGCTTGGTGGAAAATAGGTTAATAAAGGTGATAGCTTGAGGTTGATTATTTTGACTGAAATACAACAGAATGGGACAACATTTTGTACTCAGATTTTTAACAAAATCTACACAACACAATACTGCCAGATGGTAACATCAGAAAAGGTGCAAAATTATCACTGAAAAAGGAAAAAATCTAGGCATTCTGCTGCTAACTATGTTAGCAATTCATCTTTCTCTTGTAGAAGTGCTCCTCTTCCATCAGCTGTGCTTTAGCATTTTCAATGTAAGTTACTTTACAGAGAAGGTGCTGGCCAAACCTGTCAATGTCAGCTTCTGGGAGGAGATCATAGCAACCCTCAGTGTAATCGTTCTGCAGGCTCTGACGGTCAGGGAAGTAGTCCGTGGTTAGAGGGAGACATGCCGGAGTTGTGAGAGACTTCCAGTCCACTCCAACTGTACAACAGAAGCCTGGCACTATGGGGGGAGCAGACAGCGTCAGAACTGCCTCGTATCATTGGGGGGGGCAGACAATGGGGGCATATATGGTCACCCATGAAAAAACAGGGTGCAGGGGAAATGAAAGAGATGCATGAAGAGGAAAGTTAGAAAGAATGAGAGACAAAACAGAGTTGGGCATAAAGTCAACAGGGACAAAGAGAGGGTGGAATGAGAAGGGGGAAGGAAAGTAGGACGGGAAGAAGGGAGGGAGAGAAAGAGACAGAGTTTGTTAAACAATGCAGTGCACATGCTAATTCAAACCCATCATGCAAATGGCATTCAAAGTTAATACACTTGATTTTGCTGATTAAAAGCTAGAGCTGACATAGCCACCGCTCCTCCAAAATTACAGCAAGCCAGGTGCAGTTACCCAATTATTAATACAATAGATCAACATTCCGAATCTGAACAAGAAAATCAGACCAGCTTTGCATCCTAGACAACTGCACAAGGAGCTAGGGATGAGGACAGAAAGAATGACAGCCTCTTTCTGGAATAGTACAAAAGCAGAAAAGGGAGTATTGCTACAGTTATAAAAACAGAAGACAGATCCAGAGGGGTGGGAAGACCAAAAAACGAGTAACTTGGAAAGCAGCCCTTCCCCACGCCCTTTCCTACAGTTACGTTGCAGTTTTGCGATTACAGAGATTTAAAACTAAACATTAAAAACCAAAAGCTAACTAAATTATATCAAATTATCAGCTCACTACTGAACTGCATTCTAACCTGCCTCAAATGATCTATAGCAAGGCACTTGGCCAGCTACTATCTCAGCTTCTTGTCATTGAGATCTTACAGGCAAAGTTAAGTTACTATAAGAATGTTAACATAACATAAGTAATACAGGACAGACCACTCTAAAGAAAATATTTTCTTACACAGCCACACACTTGTTTCTTTATTAGATGAAGGCACATTTCTCAGTTAACAGTACCAAATTCACAAACTGACTGTACTAGTTCTGCTTCAAATAGCTGGTGCCCAGCAAACTTTCCATGTTGAGAGGCAGACAAGAGGTCAGCAGCTCTTTTAGTTCAGACACTGTTATGCTTTCTGCATAACAGTGTCTGCTAGGGAAAGAATTTCAGATGTAATACAGCAACCAGCTTCACATATTCTTAAGAAATAGAGTACTGCACTCAAAGTGAGACACACAGTACAGGGTGATCCTGCGCATTACTGCAGGGCAAAATAAACTACTGTCAAAAGCCAAGTAAGCTCTTCAGCTTCTTGCCTACCATCTCCTGATGTCTCTACACATGTACGTGCCCTTCCCCTCCCTATCATCCCACCTACACAAACTGTTTTCCAAACCTTTCTCCTGCTTACTTGGATCCGGAGAGTTAGAGACAGCATCTTCCAAGGAATCCTTGTTCTGAGTTTTGATGTTCACCCCTAAAAGAAAGATGTATTTTAAGTAATTGCGCACTTCACTTTCACTTCAAATAAAAATAAACAAAAAGCATGCCAATATTTTAAGAATATATCTCCTTGGAAAGAACTCAGGGTTCTGCACAGCAGAAAACCACACAAAGCCAACTAATGAGGGGAAAAAAAGGCATCTTGGATGAAATATGAGCATCTCATTAAAAGTGTTCAGTAGCTAAAACCCAAGCAAAACCAAGCTCCTCAGAATGGTGAAACGCATCTTGATAAGTAGATGCCACAAAAAAAGCAAATAACAGCAGAGTCATCTGTAATCATTTAACTTGCTGATCTCAAGGTCTCTGCAGCTAAGTAGTTTTAAATACATTCAGTACCCAAAACCAGAGTTTTATTTATTGATTTTCTCATTTTATGAACAAGGAATAAGTGAAGAGAAAGAACTGCACAAGACATGGGCAGCAAGAAAGGGAATTATAACAGATTTTCACCTGGTGGAAGAAGAGAACCCATATATGCGATTCTAATTACCTGAAAAGTCTAATTTATGAAAATCACAATACAGATTGACACCAATTCCAACATTTTCAGCCATAAACTACCAGTACACATTTCACCCGCTGCCAGGGGGCAGGGGATCTTCTTGATTCAGCAAATACAGAATATTTTTTTATCTCTTGCCAGGCTACAAATTGGAAAAGTACTAATGAAGCCCTCAGTGCCCCTAAATAGGTCCAATATATTAACTTCAGACTGTTTAAAACTACCATGTTCTGCAAAGGCAAAACATGAGAGGAAACAAGCAGCTAAAGGAGCAAGTAAAACTACTGGTTTAAAAGGCATTTATCAGAACACAAATTTCAGGAGCCTCCAAACATTTAAAAGGAGCCATTTTTATAAAACTAGCTTTAGATTTACCCAGAAAACTGATATCAACATCACAGCTGTTCCTCTAAATAGCATTTACTATCAGAAAGGATGGTTATCTGCTTCCATGATGATGTCAGAAGAGTGAAGGAGCAGGCTCGAATTGGCATCCATCTTTCACCAGCTCCGCTGATGCCATCTGCCACCTAGCTAAGGAACTGCAACAAGGTTTATTTGCTCTGAACTATTATCTACCATCTGCTGGACAATCCAGGCCACACACTGAATGCCAATGGAAACTAATAGGGTAATACTTTTTCACTGTGAAGGCCATGTTGCAGCAAAACCTGCTGTGGGCAGCAGACGAGAAACAGACTCACTGAGAAATCATATTTTGGGATTATTACTTTTGTTTTTAAAGAACAGTTTCATTTCATAAGTGACTCAAACCATAAGGGAGAAACATAAATCACTGAGTCACAGTGTAGCAGCTACAGATGGCTGAGGGCGTTTAGTCAGGGGAGGTTCTCTTACCTGCTTTCCCAAGGACAGACACAGATTAACTTCCACCACGTACACGATTTACAGCCAATCTACAGACACAACAGGCTTGTATTCAAAGCAAGCATATTTATTGCCAGGATATGCCCTGCATCTACGTTGTGCAAACTGTACCCAGCAGCTGAAATGCAGTTCAGCAAGAACAAACAAAGTCTATGTTGAAGGCAGAAAAAAAAGCAGAAAGTACTAAAGCAAGAAAATGAAATTAATTCAGACGAAATTCACAGACAAAAACAACAGAACAAAATCCCTTTCAATGTGACTATGTGAACACAAGATAAGAGAGACACAAAAACTAAGTCTGCTAACTGCTTCATGGCTCTTCAAGGTATGAGCATAGAGGAAAACAATTGCTTTAATCCAAATGTAACTCAGAAGGGTGAATTTAAGAAAAAAAAAATAAATCAATCTTTAAACTTGTTTTGACAAAAGAACATAAGTCTTGACTACTATAGCCCAAAAGATCAAATTTCTCTTTCCATGTACCCATGTAAAAAGCACTTCCATAAAGTCAGAAGGCAGGGTGCAACACACCAGACACCGCAGCAGGATGCTCAGTGTGGCATGTTGTTCCACTAACAGGATTCCAAAGAATCGTTCAGAAGTTCCATTAATTCAGGTGTCTGGCTAAGGCAAGACAGACAGTGCTAATACTCGACTGAAAGTACAGACATGTCTTCTCTTTAAAATGTGATGAAATATTTGGGTTGTGTGAACAGCATTTGGTATAAGCAGCACCATATTCAAAGTCCTCAAAATGTGGAGAAAGTTCATTTGTAGATAATGACAAGAAATGCCTGAAAATACTGAATATCCCAGAGCTTACCCCACAAAATAAACCTGCTTCTTTAGAGCTTCACTCAAAACCTACATATGACCAAATGTTATTCTTTCCATTAGCTTGCATATGTAAAGTATAAACACTCAAACAAGTTTCTTAATCCAAAGGGTGACACCTTAAGGCAAACCCACCCAGAAAAAACAAGTTTTGAACATATTTAGTTATTTCGTGTATATTTAGTTATTTTTTGTGTCTGGACATCAGCGCTTTGTTATTATGGAAGCAAACTGCCTGAGAGCTCATCATATGTGAACAATGAGCATCTTTCCACAGTAAAAGCTGTTAGACATACCTAGAGAAGTAGAGACACATAAAGAAAAAAAGACCAAAGAAAAAAACAAGAACAAACCACCCCCAAAACCTGCCACACACCAAAAAGTCCAAGCAGGACCATTAATAGATCACTCAAAGCTGAGAACAGTTCTTCCATTATAGGTTCTTTTTACTCTGTAACACCTGGTCCACTCACCTTCCCTGACTTGTGGCTCTATTACTTTGTCACTGCCAGCAAGGAAGGGCCCCCCTCCCAACCCCATGCCCTGTCAGGGCTCTGTTACCTGCACCATTGCCACCAGCCAGACCATTTGAGTACTCGTCTGTCCCACTGAAGCTCAGGAAAGAGGCACTGTCACCTGGGTGTCGAGAGCTGCTGTGTCTGTGGAAAAGCGAAACAGCCTCTTACACAGACATTCCTCACTCATGCCATTCCTTGCTTTTAACAAGAGCTGATAGATAAAAAGCAATCAGCCTGCCAGCTCAGCTGAGCCCATGGTGAAACCATGCTCTTCATGATGCCTGCAGAGATGGCAACAGCCACAAAAACAGCACAGAGAAGACTGTAACAATATTCCCCATCTGTCTATACTGCTTGTTCTTTGCCTCTAGCAATAACAAATGCACTATCCTTGCAGGACAGTGGAGAAACAGCTATTCATATACCTCACAGGAGAGACATAAAACTTAGATGTGATTTCATGGTCTATAAAACCAATATTCTAGAGTGAGGAAATTGCTTCAGATGAGTACATCATCCACAGAGATAATAGAGATCCAGAAAAATAATTATCAAAAACATGACACAAGAGTTTGGCGTTAATGACAAGATACTTCAGCACATCAGAATGTATTTATGAAGTTAACAAACAAGAAATCTTACCTTTTAAAGCAGAACTAGGGAAGAAAGCTGGTGAGCATGATGTAATATTAACATTATACAACACAAAGATTAGTGTATTCTACAGGACAACGATTTTTCTCTTTAAAAAAAGGCATGAAAGAATAATTAGGCAGAGCATTTTCCTGAAGGACTGCTTGAAATCTGCAAGAAAACCCCCTGAATTGAAAAAGGTAGAGGATAACCAGCAGTGTCTTCACTCATCCTGGACATCCAGGAACAATACTGAACATGAATTTCTATAAACATGCAAGATGAAAGAAACACAGCAGGAAAGATGTAAAATTTAATGATGAAAGAAACCAACTTCTTGGTTACTCCTAGATTGTCTGAGCTGCCAAAATGGCTTTGGGAAACAACATTTAAAAATGAGTGAAAGACACAGGCGAAGTATTTTCAGTAAATAAAAAAAGATAACACAACACAGTATCTGGAGACTGGAAAACAACTGTGCAGTCTGAAAACTGGCCTGAGTGAAGTGAACAGTCTAACTGCTCTCACTCCAAAAACAGGCTCCTTGCAACTATGCCACATGCAGTTACACTGGGATCTTTTTCACTTCTCAGAGCCAAGAATCAATAAGCTCCCAATACTGACCAAAGGTCATTTTTCTTAAAGAAACAGTTTTCAAACCAAGTGCTTTCATTTGCAATCCTGCCCTGATGTTTGTGGTGGCTGCATTTCTCACCAGCACGGGGAAGACAGGACTGAATGGATAGCACTGAAATTGCTCAGCAGTTATTGTCAGGCAAAGCTATGCCCTGTGTTAAAACATGTTCTATTCTGGGATGAAAGTCACAGCTATCGGGATAATAAGAATCAAAGGCATAAGCTTTTATAAGGCAATTTTGAACAATTCCATGAATGATGCACCGTATTGCTTGTCCTTGGCAAACTGTGATAAACTACCCCCTTCCCCAAATTAAGGGAGGTAAACCATCTCCATCTGTGCCAAAAGAGCTTTGTATCTTAAAACAAAAGTATATGCTGCATGTGTCAGTGACACAGCATATTATTAACTTTGAAGATCACAACCTTTAACTGCCATACTGTAACATATGTCAAATATTAAGGAAAAGAGATGTTCATGTGAAGTCTACACAACTTCAGCCTAAGGACCGCACCTGCCAGTTGCCTCATGGTAAGCCAGCTCCAGCAGCTCAGCAGAGGAATGTGTCAAATCCTGCTGCCCATTGCCCTGCATTTCTGCCATATTCTGACGGGTTTGATGATGGATCTGGATAGCTTCTCCTGACGGACCTACACAGTTACAGTTTGACCATTAATCACCACTTCTGCATTGATTCCCCAGTTGCTCATATCCTCCTGTCAACAGCACAGGCAATGCTAACTAATGGAAACTAAGGAGGCATGTTTATAAAATCTGAAGATTTTATAATTCTTGAACCTCTTGTGTTCATAAGAAAGTCTGTAAGTCTATACGACTTGAACCTCTGGCATCTTCTCTAAAACCAGAAAAGCAGAAGATTCTTTTAACTATTTTGTACTTACAAGGTGCTCAACAAATAAGAGA
>JAVHNF010025977.1:2047-13031 GCA_034783455.1 Micropsitta finschii | reverse complement strand
CTGCGCTTTTTTTGTTGTTGTTTTTAAGAGTGCTGATAAATTTTAAGATACCCTTTTTCATGGATTATGAATTTTAATTATTTTACAATATACAAGTATGCAGCATATTGAATGTTATATTAATCTATATTTTTAAATGGTCAGGCAGTTTAAAAGCTTTCTGATACATTTTCCTTATAATAAGCTTGTGGATGTTAAGGTATACATAGAATATCAATGGTCAGGCAAATTGGTTATCAAGAAAACTATATATGGCATGTGTGAAATATTGCTAGGTTAATGTTTCTGTTAAGTGCAAAAAGCTGCGTTTCTTGAATTTGTTTCCCTTCTGAACTGAGTTATGATGTCTTGCATTTGGCTCCTTTTCATTTAAGTAACAAAATGTATTGCAAAGTGAGGTGATTCTTTTCTTTCCAAGCTTATTGAGAGCATATATGCATTATACACTGATGATCAGTGGAAGAAATTGAAGACAAATGTGCTTGAGGAATTTCTAGTCTTTGTTCCTGGAGTATGTTAGTAAAATATTTTATTGGAGGAATTGCTGGTTTTAGGGGTAGATGTGACTAAAAAGATAATTCCAGAAATCCTCTAAGAAGGGAGTTTTCAAGGATGCCTGAAAAGGTAGTAAGGTTTATGAATATTTTCCCTCACAAATGTTGCTTTTAATTGAAAAACAAATAATGCAAGCAGTGTACTGCAGTCTAGTTGCAGTCTAGCTGCAAGCTTATGGATGAACAAGTCCAAATGAGCCTTGGTGTTAAAACAGTTCTGTGTCGCATTCTAAACAAGGCATTAAGTTCGTACCTAACTAAAGCAAATGGGGTCAAAGAGGGGTAATCTGTTTTTGTTTGGCTGGTTAAACAGAGCAGCAACATGTCTTCCTTACAGTGTAGCTGTTGCCTCTGCGGTAAAGAATGAAGGAAAGCTTTGAGATTCATTTTGGAAGGCGTAGTTACTTAAATAAGGAAATCTGAGGGGTTTTGCCATAAAGCAGTATATAATTTTCAGTCTTTATTGCTGTAGAAGTATTCTGAAAAGTAAAGTTTATAAATTAATTGCATTTAATTACAGGCATAATTCTCTGGAAGGATTTAGGAGCCCAGCAGTAAAAGTTCTCATTTCAGCCTTCTGGTTATGCAGTATTGTTGATTTATTAAGCTAAAAAATTAATACCAGTCTTTGGGGTCTGGCTGTTTTGAGTCCTTGCTGTCCTGAAATGCAGAAGGACTTTTCTCTCTGTTGCTCTGCCCTTTTAAGGGCAGCAGTATGGAAGTTGGCAAGAAAACTAACTGAGCACCCTGTGAGAAAAATACTCAAACACAGAGAAGAAAGGCAAATAGGGAGCCAGTCAGGATGGTGATCTGGAAAACAGCAGTGGTTCTGCATCTGGGCAACACTATTTGCTTGGTAATTAAGAGATGTGAACATATGATAATATTTTTTGCAGTGTGGCACATTGATGCTCAAGTTTAAGTGTATAAACAGCAGTGATTAATAGATTGTTAAAAGATGTATGGTGGTATAGAATATGCTGCAGTAGAACAGAGCAGGGGGGTACTGAAATGCAACATAGCATCCTCTTCCATACTCCTTAGTCTCAACTGCTTTATAATTAAAACCACGTTATGGTATTGTTTTCCAAACTGCTCCCCATCTCTTGGTCCCAACTTCATGATGTAGCTGTTGATTCAGTCAATTGAAGTATCCAGTCAAGTGACTGAGCTAGGCCTGAGATGGAGCGAGGGCCTGGGGGCTTTATAAATGGAACCAGTTCGTATTGGAGAACAAGGTTCCAGTCGGGATTGTAAGTGGCTTCTCAGAAAACCAGAAAAAATGTATCTGAGGAAACCGTATTTGCTGGTTTTGTTAAACTCTGTGTGAATTCATTTATTTATTTAAGGATTTTTTTACAAATCTGTAACACCTGCTGCTTCTCTCTCAAATTCTTCCCATCAAGCGTCAAAAAATAAATCTCAATCCCTCATCAGACCCTTTTTCCTGACAATGTTGCTTAAAGATGCACAGTATTGTAGAACAGCTTTAATATGAACTTATCTCTTAAATCTTTCTTTCTTTATAGGCTTGTATAGATGATAACGTAGATATGGTGAAATTTCTGGTGGAAAATGGAGCGAATATTAATCAACCAGATAATGAAGGCTGGATACCTCTACATGCAGCTGCTTCCTGTGGATATCTTGATATAGCAGAGTAAGACTTTTTCCTCCGTTTTTGACTCCGTGCATTTTGTTCATTGTTAGAGGGGCACTAGAAGCAGATGACATTCATAAATTGTCTTTTTAGTTGTCTCTGGTATGTGTAGTAAGAGAATGCTTTCATATTGTGTGTTGGTTGTGAAGTGTGCTGTGCGCATGATTATTTGTGCATTACATTTGCTCTTTCTAGCTTTCTTAGGTAGCTATAAGATGTAAATATTTAAAACTTCATGACTCTCAAGTGATTTTTTTTAAGTATTATTTTCTCCTGTAGAAACATCATTTGGGGGCAAGAAAGTTCAGATTTACATTTTATTAGTAGTCTGAACCATTTTTCCAGGATAAGTCTAGATGTAGGAGATTAATTGTATTTGCAGTCTTAAAACCTTTGTTTTTCAGGTGTGATAATGAGTTGGTGACTTTTGCTAATTATTTGCTGTGGAGCAAAAGTTTATCATTGAAATTAAATGCCTGTTATGGAGTTAGTTAAAGCTTGCTCAGTACTAAACTCCAGTAGTGGTTTTGTTGTTATTCTTGAAGCCTGTTGAGGGCCACTGAAGATATGCTAAAATCAATTTTTTCCAGAGGTTGTCTGTTTTAACCTGAAGTAATGGTTGATTTGAGAAAATATGTAGCATATGTTTTTCAGCATGCTGCTCTTGCAGTAAAGATGCTAATAGTGTCTTTCTAAAGGCATTTTGGGTAAACACGAACTTCATTAATTCTGCTAAACTCAGTGTAATGTCTGATCCAGTTTGAGAGTTCGATAAAATGTGAAGTAGTATTTTATCGTGTAATTGTGTTACTGTACTAATTACAGTGGCAAACAATGGAAATTTTAAGTTTAGGGGATCATTCACTGATGTTCTGTTCTGTGAGTTTGAGAGGTTTAATTGCTTTAATCTTAAGGGAAAGAAAAAAATTTGGAGACTTGTATATCATTTTCCCTGGGAAAGGGTTTTTTTTTGGGTGTTCCTAGAGTGAAGTGCTTTGTATGTCCTTTATATAACTGGGACACTGTGTGACTGCTAACTTCTGCAGTCTGCCTTTCTACACTGTGCAGATGTTTGATGCTGTAATCTCCCTTGCATGCACACTGGAAATGTTTACTTGTTGGCTATACCGTGACAAGAATTTCTCTATAAACTGAGATAATAAAAGCCTTTCTTCAGTTTAGTGGAGGTAAAACACCTGCCTTCTTTCCACAATAGGAAGAAGTTGAATAAATGTTCTTGGTTTGGTGTTGCAGCCTGTTGTAGGCTTATGCTTAGGGAAGAAAGAGACGTATCCCTTGTCTACAAGACAGGTTTCCACTGTTAACTTGAATATCCAAAATCTGTGATGTCACTGAAGACTCTTCTGGGTTTTATTCTCTGAGACAGAATTGTAGAATCATAGAATTTTTTGGCTTGGAAGTGGCCTTCAAAGGTCATCTAATCCAAACCCCCCTCTCTGCAGTGAGCGGGGACATCTTAAACTTTATCGTGTTGCTCAGAACCAGGACCTGTCTGCCTATTTTCTATAGATACCCTTTAAAGAAATGAGATTATTCAAGTATAATCCCATGGGATGGGAGACATCTAAGATATTGGAAGAACAGTGTTTCTAAGGTGCATGGAGTTTTGAAAATAAGATACCCTTCCACATACAGCTGAGAAGGGTAACCTGACCTGAATGGAGCAATATTTATATCTAATGAGGCTCACAGAGTTTAGGTTTTCCTCAGGCTGTTTTTCCAGGATCTCAGCTTCAAATAATTTACAAAACTGACAGCAGACTTTGCAGCTGAAACAATACTGAGAGAAGTAACCAGAGGTTAGAAATTTGTTTTTCATTTTGCCAACAGTATGTGCTGAGTCCAGAATCTGCTTTAGTGTAGACACATCTTTCCTGGGAAGCGTGAGAATGTCTGTATGCATCTGTGGCCGCATTTGATATTTCAGTTTTTGCACTAAATTTTGTGGTTCATGGAAGGGAGTGGTTTTGGGGGGTAAATTATGGCATTTATAGTTCTGAAAAGATTACGCTTAATCACTTGTCATCTTTCTGTTCTATAACAGATTAGCATTTTTGCACAGAATATCTGTTCATTTCCTATTTTCTTGCAAGGTGCAAGAGAGAAGAGAGTCAGGGAATGGGTTCTGGTGTTTTCCTAACTTAGTTAATGAAGGCCTGGGGAGAGTCTGACCCTTTCTCCTCCACCATGGAACTACCTGTTGCACAGCTTCGTAGAACTTCTCAAGTTGGAGACTCAGAAATCTATTTCTGTTTCCTCTGCTGCCATCTTAAGTCTTCTTAGGGCTTCCTTCAGATGAAAATAGCTGGAATTTATTTCTCTTGAAATATCACAATCTGTAAAACCCACCAAATATGCAAATTCAGTAATTTATTGGTTTTGTTTGATTTATTGATTCTCATATTTTTACAATTCATGGTAAAAATGTGGCATGCTAGCATACTTCCCATATTTCAGGTTTTTGTGCCTCGAAATCTGAAATTATGTCTTAAGAAAGCAGCAGCGCTAGGAGATGGAGGCATTTTCTGTTATGAAATGCATTTCTATGTTTAGAATGTAATTTAGGGACTTTCTAGCAGTAAGTATGCCCTCTCTATGTTGACTGCATTCTTCATGTATGTGTGTACACCACTCTCTGGGTTTAAGGGGGGGGAAGAAAGCAGAAGGTCTGTTAATGTTGCATGATAACTCTTGCATGATTAATCACTAGGATTAGAGTCTATGAAATACAGCCAAGATGGGGTGTATTGGAGTTTGCAGATCTGTTAATAGGATGTGAAACTCTGGTGCTACTTGGAAAACGGAAAGAAAAAAAAAGCAAAGTTTAATCATTACTGACCTTTATAGTACAATCTTTGTCGTAGTCTTTCTTCTGATGCTCATTTGACTTCACAGGATTCTATTTGGGGTAGTTAACGTACTTTCTTACGGAGCGAGAAAGGTTTCTGTTCAGACTGGTTTCATAATGGAATCAGTACACAGTCTCACAGTTCAGCTGTTCCTTCTATGCGTTCTGTCCATTTCCTATTATGTACTGTAAATGGGAATGACAGGGAGTCACGCCAGTTTAGTACAGAATGGTGCTGCCTATTTAATCAATGCAGGAACCTTCCCATATTGCTGTTTTCACTGATCACCTGATTTTTTCTCTCTTGCTCTCCTCTCACTCTATAATGTGCACATTCTTCTTTAGTAGCACCTGCTGCTACTCAGATGTTCCTGCGTGAGTGCACCCACATGCTGGAGATCTGGGGGATATGTAGGTGGTAGGGTGGTTCTCAAAAAAAGTCTGGATATTTCAGGAAGCCACCACTTCAGCCATCTTTATGTGCTGCTCCCATGCTAATTGCTGATGAACTGAGTGAATCTGTGGCATAGTCCCCACTCACTGGGAGTTTGGTTTTGCTTTTGCTAAGCGTGCTGTCTGGCCAGTGGGCTTGTCCACTGCAGGTATTTTCCCTGTCATCCTCTGCTGTGTCCTATGGCATCATCGCCCAGCAGTTTCTCCTATCCCATTTCAGTTTTCTGCTCCTTTTGGAACAGCCACCTTCTCTTGAATATGTCTCCTGTCTTCTCTAAAAAATGCATCTTCCAGTTTAAGATATATTATAGGAGCCCACTTCAGGTGAAATACAGTAAAAGAATATAATATAGTGTGAAGTAAAGGCTCAGCTGGTTGCAGAGGGAGAGCTGTGCTGTGAAAGCAAAAAGAGCCATGGAGGGCAACGGCTCCTTGTTGCTGTTGTTGTTTCTGGGATCTCTAAATGCTGGAACTGCTTCAGCTTACTGGAAATTCTTTGAATAGCTTAATTTTAGAATTGCCTACTTAAGTTAGTGTTAAACTAGTTTATGATCATGTGAATTAGCTCAAAAGTAATGGTAATATGAACATGTTTTAAATAAAGTTTTTTTCAGAATTGCCAAAACAGGTCCATTTTGTTCTGTATTGTTCTGTTCTTTATTTCTTTTTCATATGAAAAAAAAAACTACACAAAGGAGTCTCTTTTTCTCCAATGTCTTAGTATGAATTAAAGAGTCAGCATCAAAAGCTTTGACAAATTATAGTTATGTGAAAACAAACTTTAATGCAGGAGGGCTTCAACAGTAGACTTGTGTGTGCATGCTTTAAGATGGTATTTAATAGGTAGGGCCATTAAATTACCTTTGTAAAAGTCTTGTAAAACTACTTGGATGTATATGGAATTTTTTATCTGTTAAATCTCATCTACGGTTTAAAAGCTGGTGTTATTTCAGTATCAGGGAATAAACAAATTCCTTTCCAAAATGCAAAAAAATGCCGTATAGGAGAAATAATGCAAATTGGCATTTAAGAAACAGAATTTTAAAATCCTTACTTTTTTATTTTTGTCTGCTTTTTATTGTACCAGATTATTCTGTTACGTAAAAAAAATCTGAACTGGTGGAAATTTCTGTTCAAGAATCAAAACTTGTGTCAAAAACATATATTCTTGTCGGCTTTGGACCATGCAGAGTTGTGAGTGCATAGCTGATGTATTTTGAAGCTTGCTTGCAAATATTTATGGGCTACAGTAAAGTTTTACTACTTAAGTACAAATGCTTTTTAATTTTGCCCAGAATGAAAGACTGTGCATTTTCTAGCAAGTATAAAAAAAGCATTTTTCAAAAGCAACTAAGAATCCAGTAGTAGTTACATTTTTGCTCAAAAATAAAGGCCAAACAAACATGGGGGAAGGAGATGTCTCCTGAGGGAAGAATAGGGGCTTTATACCTTTGTGCAATGGGTACAGCATTGCAGTAAGTTTGCCAGATGTTGCTGTTATGAAAGTTTCTCATGGGTTCAAGGGATGAGAAGTTCAGTGAGGGTGGATACGTAAAAAAAAAAATACAAATGCAGAACACATACATACAAATGGGATCTGGTTCAGAAAATCCATTAGAACAGTTGGAGACTAGAAAGGCAATACAGGAAAAGTAGCATGTATTTGCCTCAGTTTTGTTCTCCTTGGAAATATGCTCACTTTCGGAGACAGGCTAGATGTTAAGTGGGTGTTTGGTCTAACTCAGTATGGTTGCTTTTATGTTCCGGAGGCATGTAGTTATGTGTACAGACCCTGACTTAGCAAAATGCAGCTTCTTTATTTTACAGGTTTTAAAGGCTGAAGCATGTGATCAAAGTCAGAATAACTTCTTAAATTCAGAGCCTTTTCATTTGGTTCATTTGGAAAGAGAAGTTAAGCTTGACCAACTCTGCGGCTTTAAAACGCAGCTTGCCTGCTTTCCTTCCTGCCCAGTTTCCTATGTTGCATCCCCTCCCTCCCCTGATATTTAAAGCAGGCTTTAAAAGGCTTGTGTGTAACCAGTGGCTTGCTGCTGACGCCCATCTGTTTTTCCAGACTTCAGACACCTGAAAGTGAACCCAGCCAAACAAGTTTGCTGAAGCCTCAGCAAACCATTGTCCCAGGATCTCTCTATTTTAGTAACAGTCCATTAAGACTAAATGAGTGATCGTTGTCTGGGATATGGAGGAGTGAGAAACAGTCCTGCAAACCTGCAGTTGAATATATAGATATTCAGTGATAGCTGGTTTACATATGGTTATGATCACCTTGTGGGCCTGCTGTGGTGCTGGGTGATAGTGATTCCTGCCTGTGGCATGTTGTACAAGGGTAGGACCAGCGTTCATCTGGCAACAGGGACCAACTGAGGGAATTCAGTGTAGTTTCACGGTATGCCTAATGTGATTAACTTGAGACAACTGAAGAAATAAAAATAGGCAGTCATTCCCTTCTCTCCTTGGTTTTCCCTCCTCCACATGCTCTTACCCCTCTCTTGCAGTATCTAATGATCACTCAACAATGTGGGAACTATTAACATAAGACTGCCTTCAGGGGGTTTGGAGGGTTTATTCTCTTTTGGATCAGTGAGCTGGTCTGCCTTGCCAGCAGCAGTTGACATAGATATTCAGGTATAAAAAAGAAGTCTGGGCTGCTTTTCAGATACAGCTCCTACCTCTGATCAAAAGCCTGGATGTGGAGAGCTGCCTATGCTGAGGTAGAGTCCTCTCCTTCATTTCCCAACTCATGAGCCTGAACCAGCTGGCCCTGGTGAATGTTCTTCCACAACATCCAGGGATGGTGCTACCACAGAATATGTTTCAAAGCAGTTGCTTCTAATCCTTTCTTCTCTTAAGTTTTAATGACTTGATTGTCTGGAGCTATTACTTACTGAAGTGCTTTTAATCTAAGCTCTTTTGCCATAACCCATTATAATCCTAGAAGAACAAGACATTTTTTAGGCAAAGCAGACTGTTAAAAATGTCAGGCTCCTATCTCCTTTAGCTTTGTTTCCGCTTACGGTTTTAACTGACTGAGTATGAAGTGATGTTATTAGTGATACATTCAGAAGTGGAACTTTGGAGGATAATCAGAAGCTCTGATTTGTGAATGGCATGGTGAAGTTGGTGGTCTGATGTAAACCGCATACAGATTATGCAGACTGGTAAGGGGCTTGGTCTGGTAGAGATCTTACAAGACGAATGAATGAATGAATGTTTTTGTCAGGATTCGAGATGTTACTTTAAATGACACAAGACATTGTTAACTGGAAGGGTGGAATTAAAAGGAAAAAGGTCCAAAGATGAAATTTGATACAATCCACTCAGAAAATGGGAAGAGGAGTTCAGAAGAATATGTTATAAAACAAGCCACAGGACAAAATATAAGCAGGGGAAGTTTTATTCCCAGCCGAAGAACAGCTCTTCTAGAAGAATGACTGACTTCTTCCAAGTTGACACTGGTAGAGATGCAGTGTTTGTTTTGAGGACTGTGAAAAGGTCACTGCAGGCTTTGGAAGATTGTTTCAGTTAATTCATTTGTACTCGCTGCCGGGTTTCTTTCTGGAAGAGCAGATCAGGAAAAAAAGAAGAATGAAAGAGAAAATATGCTAGTATGGTAGTTGTGTCCCATCTTCCTTCCCCTCCAGTCAAAGTGTGATGCTCGTTCTTTATCAGCATCATAAAAGTTCCCCCTCCTCCAACCTTGTACAGATATCTGCAAGGATAAACCTAAATTCCATTAGAGAAAATAATGGAGAAACCTGGAGATCAGTCAGCTAGCATCAGTTGGCATTCTCTTTTCTAAAGATGTACTGTGGCAGTGTACAGTTTTTAATACATTTTTGCTGCATATATGTAGTTCCTAAGAATAATTAAACATGGATGAAGTTGTTTAGGTTGATGGTGAAATTCTCTTCTTGAAATCATGTCATTATGTGGTAGAGTTTAATCTTTTTTACTGTGTAGCTGTGATCTGATGTTTAGATAAAAGCCAGCTGGCAGAAATACATAGTAAGATATGGTTGATGGGTTAGAGGAAATTAGAGGACCTAATTTATTTGATACCTATTTGTTCAGTTGAAGGAGTCTAGTAGAGTTGCTCACTCTGTGATGCACAAAGACAATGTGTGCTTTGTAGATGCCTTCTTCAGATTGGATTACTGTGTTCATCTCCACTTGTGGCCCTAAGTATCTGTTAGTAATTGTATTGCATTTTTCTTCTAAAGGTAAATCTACTAGAATTTTAAGTTCAGAAATACCTTCTTAAGTAACATATGATTTAGTGGAAAATAACCTTTTTCTTCTAATATGCTTTAGCATTGAATCTAATGAAAAGTCAAGGGACTGATGCTCAGTGTAAAGCTCAGACCACTCTAATTTTTGGCTGAAAAAGAATTTAAAAGTGTAGCTCACACCTAAAAGAACTATCCTGCTTTGAGAAGTGAAGTTCATAGGAAAGATTCTACTTTCACAGAGCATTGATTTTATTGTATTCTGAGAACAATTTAGGTATCTTATGTATGAATTCTGAAGTTGAATTGTACGTATGAATTGGTGGTTCATATGGAAGTCTGGGATCTCAGGTGGACTTCTGAGGAACATAACACATCAGGTCCTCCCTGAATGATGGCTTGTACCTGCCCATTTTCTAGGTATGACTAGAACATGGGAGAGCAGCTCCAATGTTACATGAGCAATCAGGTTTTGAATTAGGCAAGTGCTTAGTAAGTATGGCAGACTGTCACTTGTGAGGGCCTCATCAATTCATTCCAAATTGCTGGTTTAGAGAGATGCAGTGATATTCTTCCCAGATGTTAAATCTATGGAATAGTGTTGTAAATATTGATTGGAATAGTGTTGTAAATATTGATTATAGTATTTACCCAGTTACCTGATAGAAAAATAATGTAGTTCAGAGTAAAGTTGGTTTTCAGTATTGTTTTCTAGGAAAAAACATGGGTGTGGTGTAGATGTCACTTCTGTGCATCTCAGGTTTTATTTGTTTCAGCCTTTACTTGATCATTTTTCCCTATTGTGAGTTTGAACCTGATCTGCCATGTACAGCAGACTTTCCAGTGACACTAGAGCAATTTATGACCTACTTATCCTTCCTTACAGATGTGTTTTTTTGTTGGATATTCTAAATCATGTCATTTCAGTGCAAATGATCCTAATCTGTGTATACTTTTCTAATCTTATCCCTGACTGAGGCTTTTGCTGCTAGAATTCTTCTGAAATCCGTAAATACGGTGTGGCGTATAAAAAAAATCAAGTATTTGAAACCTCTTGATTACAGGTGAATTTGGTCACTATATATTGCATAATTGCTTAAGTTCTGTGATTCAGTGATTATATCTTGCTAATATCTGTTTAAGCACAGTAAAGTAATTGATGTTGGTTTTAATTTTTCTGCTATAAATGCCAGCACATGGC
>JAVHNF010025973.1:21114-33617 GCA_034783455.1 Micropsitta finschii | reverse complement strand
CTCCAGGAGGACTTACTTAAATCCTGTATCCTACCTGATATGCCAGAATGACAGAAAACTATGGCTGTCTCAAATGGCATTAGACATCTATGCTGAGATAACTGAATTGAGCCCTCCATTCCTAGAACACTGCAGAACAAGAGAAAAATGCCCTATAAAAAGCTTAATACAGTGAAAAAATTACATATTTTTAATGGAAAGCCATTGTTTTCACAGTGCACACCTAAATCAGAGAAAAATTTATTGCACCAAAGCTTGCTATGGAAACAAGACATTTATTTTTACTCCATGCTGGGGAGTTATGAATGGACATAGTGCATAACCGAAGGAGCACTGCAACCCCTCAGTAGTTTGAAGTTACATTTGATTTAAGCAATGGACTGTGGAAAGCTTCAAAGGCTCAAGACCAAATCTTACTAATCAAATGGACAAAAGCCACATAAGGTTATGAATGGAAGTCAAACTGATCAACATGAATATAAGAAAAGAAAACCAGAAAAAGTAAACTTGACACTAGCAGGCATGTTGGCTTAAACTTCAGAGCTATGCCAGTGACAAACTGATCTACAGTGAGCAAGGAGACAAAACGATTTCTATGCAAGGAAATTCAGAATTCTATCCCTCTTTTTTTAAAGGCCCTGACAGAGGACTTGAATGTAATTTTGGAAAGATCCTACACAGCTATGCAGTTTGCTAGATTGACAATTTAGAACTACTTTTCATACAAACCATGTCACTTAAACAAGAACTTAGGTAAATTCAAGAATACTCAGAAAAACCCTGTTTCAAAATTGTGCTTCATTTCCTAAGTTATTTTATTAAATCTCTGTAACTTAAAGAGAACCACTTAAGACTTTTACTCTGTCAGTTTGTTAAAAAAAATAAAATTAAAAAAAAATCCCAAAACACATGGTTTTCCCTTTCTTCTTAGGCAAGCAATATAGCCAGCACACAGGAGCAGATCTAAGATCTACTGACAAATGATATGTGTTGCAAGCACACAAAAAAGATTCCCAACTACTCCATGTCCCAAGAATTTCAGAACTTGCCAGCAAAATCCTCAGAATTACTGGCAGGAAGCAATGGAGTGTGGCCAGAGCCCACGCTGTGTGAATCAAAGTTGTCTTCTTCAGAAGGGCTGGTGTTCAGGAGTTACAAGGCAAAACGCCACTAGTCTGTCACATTAGACAAGCACACCAACTGGAACAATCACACATTATTAAGCTCTGTTTGAGCTGGTGAATGCGAACTGAGGTCTTTTCTGTACAACGAATCCTGTACATAACTTTCTCTTCAATGTTTCATTCTTGTGTTCAGGTGCAATTGCTTTTGTGACACATATTGCAGGATATAACTTTTAAAACAGTATAATTTCTTAAATTAGGTCTGTATACCTTGCAACTAAAGTCCAAAACAAGAAATAAGCCGCAAAAAGAAATACAAATAACATAGTACTTAAAATTCTACTTTGACATTGCACATTCAGGGTACATAAAGTTATACATACACAGAGTACAAATAACAAACTGATTATACCACATTATTGAGAACACAGATTTAAACTGATGGTTGTAATGCTAAAGGTTTCCTCAGGACTGAGGCTTTGCTTGACTACTTACATGAAGATTTTTCATGCAAAAAATAATTTTCTGATCACAAAGGTAACTGAGCACACATAACTTACCCATCATATTGTAGAAAACCAGACGCCTCATCATTTCTCCTTAAAACTCTAGCTGCATTACAAAGCTTCTGCCTGTCTGAGATAGCCCACACCCAGGAAAAAGGAAGGCACCGTGTACACTCAGCAAGAAAACAGTTCTCTCTACAGTAAGTGAACCTGTGGCCTCTTGAACAAGACTGTAAGAGAGGTGCATCAGGATCAACTGTGGTACACAATCTGCTGCCTGATCTGTACTGCCCTAACCATACATTCATCACCATCTGCCAACCGATAAGGGATGAAAACAGGCACACCAAAAGACACACACCAAAGATTATTTATAACAAAGATGAGTAGATGAATGAAACAGCCTTATAAAGTTAAGTTTTACAAATGCCTGTGTAAATATGCTGTAATGCATTTACAGATATGCAGAAACACTATTTTTTATTCAATATAATGTGCTGCTTCAAAACACTTTCCCTTTTGTTGGGTTTGTTTCAGGTTTTTATTTTTACTTTTTGGTGACTTTGTTAAGAAAATGAGACAACAAACCCCTGTCATTTTACAATGCTTACTATTTGCCTGTTGACATAACCTTTACAATTACAAACCTTGAGATCAGCTGGTTGGGCAGACTACATTGAACAGGAAAGAGAATTTCAGCAAAGTACATATAAAAATCGGCATACTGGAAAAAAGATGAGTGATTTGGGAATGTATTCTGTAATACTGACCTCCAAAAGCAACATGAAGTGGTTATCTTAGGAAAATATAAGCACCACAAAGAAACGCAAATTGTTCAAAAGTCTTCTAAAAGTCTTCTAAAAAAAGATACCAGATTTTACTGTAAAAAGTATTATACACTTTTATATTAAATAAATTCTGTGTTTCTGTGAATGGACAAAGCACCACAGAAGTTTAGAAACCCTTCATATACACTTAAAATAAATGCCCTTTGTCAGTAAAAATATAGCTGTATGAAGCAGTAGTTTTTACAGACGAGGTAGAGTCAGGTTCTTTTAAGATCTGTACAAATACTATCTGATCTTTAAACCTCATATTTCTGTACTGATTTTAAACTGTGCGTTATATTTGAGCACGTAATGATTCAGAAAACACTGGTGTTCACAGCCATAAGAATAAAGCTTATCTCCAACATATAACAGCAACTAGATCTGAAGGAAATATGTCAGGAAATCAGTGATATTAAGAGATCAAGAAAAATAATACATAGCTTACTTGAAAAGAACTAATTCGCAATTAGCAAAGATCAGGAGAATAGCTAATGAAGTCTAGGATGTTAACACTTACAATCTAATTTCTTCATCAGATATTAAAAACATAATTGGACACAAATCCATATGCTTCTGTATGCTGAAACCATACTTCAGGAACCTAGTGCTTACAAAAACAGGTTTTGGTGGAAATCAATCAGTCCAGAGGTTGTAGAACTGTAAGGGAGTCCACCTGGGAAGTCTGTCAAGTCTGCTTGGAAGCCATATGCCAAATAAACCATTTACTGAAGTAATGCAGCACTCATTACTGCCATGAGGTGATTTGCACTTATTGTGTGGTCAACAGATTGTCACAATACAGAGAAACAATGAAATTACTAGTGACAACAGCCAGTCATTTTGAAAGCTGCTAAACAAGACCAGGCAGAGAGCAGGACTGGCAAGACCAATAAATAAGGCAAGACTTCCACCAGAGCTGACATACAGTGGCCTGGAAAAGTGGCTTCCTCTGAAGAAAGAGCTAAAGCAGGATGCTGCTGAGGAATAAAGCACCTGAAAACAGTTTCTAGACTGTTAGCCAAGAAAGTGAAAGCCAAATCAGAGAATATACAGGAAGCCATACAAGATAACCTTGGCACATTGGCTCACATCTTTTCACTGCAAAGGATTCACAGACATTAAAGCTGGAGAAAACAACTGAAGATCAGGGATCCCTCCAACAGTGAATAAAATCCACTTTCACAAAAGCTTTGGGATCTACTTTTTTCCAAAACGTTCATTATGCTGAGCATTTCCTTAGGGAAACGCTGGGCTGTGGTACGGACATTCATCATTAGACATATGGACATTCATTAGGTGGACATTAATCATTACCATTCCCTATGCAGGGAGAACCCCATTTACCTTTATTGAAACCATGTTAGCTTTCATGTATTCATCTTCCAGGAATATTTATTCTCCAAGTACCTTCTCAATGAAAACAACTGCAAAGTTAGTGCTTTAATCTTTATGAAGCATGTAGCACTTTCACACAGTTGTGAAATACAGTATATAATGCTATTTCTGCTATATACAGAAAAATCTTTTGTTTGTTTAGTGCAATGCTAGTACTTCCCTTTCCTCTATCACTAAAATTGACATAAAGAAATAATTTTCTTTTTCCACCCTCTTTTATACCCTGAGGATATAGATCAGTCATGTACTTTGTACAAAAATCCATTTTCAAAGGTACCTTGTACATACCTTACTAGTAAAGAAGCTTGGTTGGAAAAGAAATATTTTCTGCCTTTTTGGGGGGTTTAATTATAACAAAATTATACTTCTGCCCTATAGATAGAACGAAATGAGATTCACTAATTAGTTTACACTTCACAAAAAAATAACTTCCTTCTTTTAGAAAGGCTTCTCTATTATTACTTCATGGTTGCATTCATAAAGCTTTTTTTTGCTTTTGTTTATCTTTCCTCCTCATGTAAATGCAATTCTTTTTGCTTTTGATCTTTAATTGGCAATTCCTTATTCCATGGTGATCCCATACTTGTGAACTGCAACTGTATTTTTACTTTTTTGTGATTCAGCTGTACTGATGTCAACAGCTAATTTCCTTCATGAAGAAGTCCATTATCACCTTGTAGGCTAATAGTCCCTTAATTTAGTTGCATGATGTCCGTTTATGATCTCCCTTGCCTTGGTTGTCAGCTCATGCATTGTGCCTTGCCCTCAAATCTAATAAATTTTCTTTTTTAACTAAGATTACAAAAACATTTTATGCACGGAGTTGTCCTTAGCACAAAGAGTTAATTTTATTTAGTTAGTCATTTGTCAGATGCTTCACAGCTACCTCAAACTCAACCCAGAGAATAAGGAAGACTCTCAAAGGATTTCACCTATGACTTCCTTTAAGTTTTTCACCAATGGGGATGTCTGAGCCTATTTAGACCTTCACCACAGCAAGTTCAGCCACTCCGTCCTAAGTCCCTGCAAGTGTAGGGAGCTGGGGCTGCCTTTTAGATTTGCTTTGCAGCATCACTATAATGTCATTTGCTTTTCACTACCAGATAGACTTGCCTATCGTATCCTTTTTCCAGATTTGTTTACCTTTCTCATCCTACAATATTTATTTCAGAATAATTCTGAAGTACTGAGAGCATGCATTCCCTTTCTAAATGCTTTAAGTTACTTCAATATGCCTTGCACATTTGCCCTTCCTACACACCCTGCCACAGAATCCTCATCATCATTTTTATTTCAGAAATTAATACCTCTCCCTTCACCTTCATACCTTCTTCTACATCGTCTCTATCCATGAGCTCATCTAACATCTGTAAGATCATCTAACATCCATAAACAAAGTCACATCCAGTGACGGCAAGACATAAAAATTATTTCTAAAAACAAATATTCACATATTTTGTACTTATCATCACAAGAAATAAGTTTCAGTGTGATCAGAATTAATTCAGAGAGCCTATCTCATTTTTCTCCTATGAAATTCAAAGGCGGTATCACACTGCTCATTTGGTTGGGAATGGCACAAGCAAAGTTACAGAATCACTTCTAGCTTGAATTCAGTCATTTTTTCCAAAACATTTCACTGGTGTTATCTGTAACACTATGATGGTTCTTTGCCTGTGGGTGGCTTTAAAATTTCTTTGGCACTACTCTCTTATCTGTTGCCTATAAGTCGGTAAGAGTATATATGCTATCCATGTTTTCTGTAACTGCAACCACTTTTTATAGGCTAACAGCTTTCTAAATTCCCTTGGCATAAACTTTATCCATGAGCTGTGTTTCAAGAACAATTTAACTTAAAATCCACTTGAGCACTGCCTATAGGTACAAGCATAAACAAACATTTTTGGAAGGTAAAAATACACTAAAAAACAAACTCCAAAAGCGATCAGTGATGTGGATCTCGATATACTCAGTACTACCACTGATATCTAAATGGTAGTGTTACATGTACAATGGATATTCCAATTCAAAAGCATATGCAAAAGGAGAGAGGGTAAGGGAAAGAAAAATAAAGAAAATAATCTTTCTTTGAACATAGTATCAATAGAAGCAGAATAAATCGAGATTTTGCCTTCGCTTTCTACTCTGTGTAACTCCCAGTCTTTTTACTGCCCTTGTCCAAACTCCAATGAGTGTTATGTTTTGATTTCTGCATAATTTCTTATTTCTATGCAAATTCTCAAATAATCAGATACATAATTTGGTTCTCTGATGTACAAAATGTTCTCTTTCCAGTAAAACCCCCAAATTTGCTTCACTAAGCTAGTTTGAATAAATTTCTGTTTCAGCTTTTACAAAACTGTCTATGAATTTATTCCATGAGATTAGAAATCCTGCACTCAGTGTCTAACAGCCTATACTAGTACTGCTAAAGGATAAAAATCTTATGAAATTACAGATAAAACATAAAAAAGCTAGCACATGATAGTGCTACATAAGGAATTTCTTTCTTAATAATGCTAAATTTAAGACCCTGCTCAAGTAATTTGAACTGGGTGTCTGATGTACTTATACACTTGCAATTTAACACTTTTACAAATTAAAGTAATAAATACCTAACCTCTGCTGAAGGGTACATAACCTTCCATTCTGTTTCCCTTTCGAATTTCTGCTTACTTTATACCCTCATGAGGAGGTACTGCCAGTATCCCTTCTTCCTTTTCTAATTTCCCTGTTCTTCTCCTGCCTCCAGCCCCCATACCTGTTGTGACAAGCCAGCCACCATGCCAGCACGAGCCCACACGGTTGATGGTGCAGAGCTGAGATGATGCACTGTAGGCACATGTTCTCATTCCAACAGAGCAGGTACCTATCAACCTCCATTTTAGGGTGGCTTAGACTGCTGATTCAATGCAGTAATGATTACAGTGCTGTAACTCGAAGCATAGGAAGGCAGGCATCAGACAGGCTGAAGTATGTTGACATCAAGAGAACTACCTAAGCACTGCTTAAGCCTTTATGTCTACAAGGCTATAGTGAGGATCACCTCCAAACATGAGGTTATGACACTTCAGGCAGCTAAAGTAATAATTTTCTTAAGCTGATGTGAAAATATCACACTAGGCACCAATTTTTATTTACCATTCCCTTGCAGGATAAACTTTACCAAATTTTGCTGCAGCAGCTCTGAGTAGGTAAAATTGTAGTTGTAGAAATCGTGTAAGAAAAAGAATTTTGAAGTCTACACTATGAAGCACAAATGGAAAAACAACACATATTCTTGAGTAGTCCTGCCCTAAATTCAAAAGAAGCCACTGAAAATCCAGTACCCAAACAGAATATATCACAGGTGAAAACTGGAAGGGGCTGGGGACAGAGAAAAATAAAACCTGGAACTTCAAAAGATTGGTCATATCTATTGTATCCAACTGAGGTAAATGATAAACCCAAAACTTATGCATGAATTAACACAATGTCTCTTCTCTACAAATCAAAAATATACCTTAAGGTCTTCAACAGAATTCTAACAAAACAGAAAGCAAACAGCATCAGATTTTCCTGACTCTTCAGAATAATTTACTTTATGTAAATTTCTCCACCAGTGTGAAGGGAGGTACAGCTACAAACAGTGGACAAAAATCATCCTTACCACAGGAGTAGCCAAACTGGATTCTGTCACATGGCTACTACACAAACATGCAAGACATAGCCACATTCTCTCCATGAAAATCTGCAACAGCAGAAACTAGCACCAGAGCAGCCTTGAAAAGCAAAACAAAAAATCCCCCAGCAATCACGTTTCCTTTCCCATGAAAGCAATTTTTAGGCTCTGTACGACCATGGCAGCTAGCAACATCTGCCGTCAGAGCCCATATAAGATGCACAGTTCATAGGCTGTTAAAATACAGTTATGCACTGGACTGCATGGACAGTTACAAAGGCATCTCGTTCCAGTAACATTAAAACATCAATGGACATACTGAAAGCTTGCCTGCAGTTTATCTTTGCCCAGTTTATCTTCTTTCAATAGACAGGCTCAACATCTCCAAGATGACAAAGTAGAAGGAAGGGTCATAGAGATGCTCCAGGAAGATGGCTAACAGTAACTGAAGAGGAGGGAAAACACACTATAAATAAAGTGATTAATGGAAGGTATTGCTGGCAACATTTTTCAAACTATCTCTGTATGAGTCAATAAGGACCCTAACTGACATGACTACTTTGCATCAATTTCTGACTGGCAGTATAACAAAAGCTCTGTGACAGAGGATGTTGAGTTAGAATCATCAGTTCTAAAGAAGAAGTTCCAGTTTTACAGCAGCACTACTGAAGTCAGAACAGAATTTAAAATCCAGATAGTATATTCAAAAACTCAGTCCTAAACCAGAAGGACTGGTTCATCTCTTCCAAAAGGGAAAAAATAAATAATATTAAGAGTAACATTCTATAAATTTAATGCATTCTACTGCTTTAAATGCCATCATGACTTTTTCAAGCTTGCACAGAAAGAGTAACTGTTCTAAGAACATACACTTCAATACAAAATAAATGGAGGCATCTTAGGAAACTGTCCTCAAAGACAATTCTTTTAAATGAGAACAATGATTCTGGCTTTTCAACTAGCATATATTTATAGACCATAAAAACACAAACAAACTCAGCAGATGCAGTTTCTTTGTTTCCCTTCAGAAAGCATACAGCGGCATAAAGCAGTGAACCAAAATATACAGCTCCCTTAGCTTTTCAACCTAAGCTGACATTTAGAGCATACATATTCAGTATTAATAAGATAAAAGAATCACACACGCATCAGTAATTCATAAAAGCATCACTGGGAAAAAAAAGTAAAGCAGAAAAAGGAGGGAAATTATTTCAAAGCAGTTTTATAATCTGAGTCTGATTAGAATTTGGCAGTGATCTCTCCATAATCAGTTACACACTAAACATGCAGTATTTCAACCAACCAAGTCAATCTGACAAGAAACAAACGTCCCTCTTTGTCACTACTTCCACAGAGTTTGGGTAACTTTGAGGAAAAAGATTATTGTGAAAGCCGGGGTACCTGCTGTTAGCAACAGTTTGGGGAGAAAATAAAATCTCAAGCACACCTTTTTCTTCTCTTCTGACCAGAGGAAAAAGTTCTCAGCTATATAAATGCTGGTGCAGCAGAAGCCTAGTGCGAAGCCCAGCATTGCCACCAACGACAATGCAACAGGCTTCACTTAATGTTCACTTACTGTTCAGGCTTCACTTGGCTTTCTGTTATTTTCTTACATTACTTTGTTTGCTAACATCCATTCTTCAACTACCAGGATCCATGGTTACATTCAGCAATACCACCAGGATGGCTTGCTAAGAGGAAGACATTTCATTATGACTTAGCACATCTTCTTTTGACCCTGCTTCACTTTTCAATCAGGAAACATAATCCACATTATCAGATTTCATTCTGATCAAGCGACACAGCTAGTATGTTTCATATCAGTAAATTAGCTACTATGCTTAATATTACCAGTAAATTAGAAACAATTCATTGGCTTATATGCATTAAAAAAAAAATATTTACAGTATACTATTATTTGTTTTCTCCTTCCAGGCTTTTATCACTATAAATTAAAAACTTAAAATTACCTCTGCTATTCTTTACAAATATGTACTTACTTCAAATAATTAGTTTTTCAGAAACAGAACTCCCTCTGATATTAATTCAATTCATCATTTAGCAAATGCCTTTATTTATAAAAATGAATAAAATAATTCAAATAAATGTAAGTATAAATTATGTGTGATTGTAGATTTTGTGGCTATAATTATTTTAAAGAGGAAATTGAACTTGGTACAGTTGATCAGCCCGTATAATTCACTATTTGAGGGGAAAATAAACTTCTCCAAAATCACTGCACATGCAAAATTTGTCAAATGTTACAGTAAAGAACATCTACCCTAGGAAGACAGGCTGAGAGAGTTGGTGTGGTTCAGCCTGGACAAGAGAAGGCTCCAGGAAAACCTTATTGCAGCCTTTCAATATACCAGAGCCTGTAGGGACAGGACAAAGGGCAAAAGTTTTAAACGAAAAGAGGAGGTTTCAATTAGATGTAAGGAAGAAGTTCCTTACTGTGAAGATGGCAAGACATTGACAGAGGTTCCCAGAGAAGCTGTGGCTGCCCCATCCCTGGCAGTGTTCAAGGCCAGGTCGGATGGGGCTTTAAGCAACCTGGTCTAAGAGAAGGTGTCCCTGCCCATGGCATGCAGGTTGGAACTGTCTGAAATTTAAGGTCCCTTCAACCGACCCAAACCATTCTATGATTCCATGAAAACATGACCTTATTCCTTCTCTGATCTATGACCTTGGTAGTAGAAGAGACCCAAATAATGGATATGCAGCTTTTCACAGGGGCTAGTATTTCTCCTAGTTTTGTATTTCATGTGTGGATACATAAATGAAGGAAGGAAGGAATGTATAAATACACACACTCTCAAGCCCAGACTAATTCTAGCAACCTAATTAGTACTGACTCCAACCTTTAGTTCTCCAAATTTTGGCTATAAGAGCTTCTAATAAAGAAGATAACCCTGAACTCTGCATCATTTTTCCTAGCATCCCTCAGGAGGGAAAGGAAAAATACGAGAAAGTAACAAAATCCTGAATATATATACCCCTAAACCGACAATGATTTCTGGGTTGGATCAACACTTGCAGGTAGCAGATGAGCACTCCAGCCTTTGTCCCCCGCTAGTCATTTTTTCTTAAAATTAGAAATTCAACAATCCATGCTCTGGAAACAGATACTTCCTGAAACTGTCTCTCTCATTCCGGCTCCTGTGCTTTAGCTGAGACAAGGTATGGAAAGAAGGCAAATGCTCCTGCTCTTCTTGGCATCCATGTAGCAGATGAGTAAGATTTTCATCACCTTACAAAGCTAACAATTGCTGGTGATGGCACTCTGCCATATCCCATTATTTGGTCTTTCCAGTACTCTAGTGGAAGTACTTTGTCTTTTGAATAAGCTGAATCTAGAACGCAGTCTTTTAGGACCAGATAAAACTGTCTCTAACCAAATGCAAAATTAATGTTTTACTAAACCATACGGCCACAGAAAAGTATTAAGAAAGCATCAAAGAAGATCATAAATTTCCTAATTTTATACATATACAAACCCTTGAATTGCCAAGAAAAAAGAAAAATATACATATAAAAATAGGTAACAAAGAGAAACTGAAAAAGAAAATGTATCTCTGTCCAAAACACAAAGGAGACAAAAGGATAACTGTTACAGCTGAACCCAGAACACAGAGTTAGAATAAATCATAGAATAGTTAGGATTGGAAAGGACCTTAAGATCATCTAGTTCCAACCCCCCTGCCGTGGGCAGGGACACCTTGCACTAAACCATGTCAACAAAAATCAGAACAGAACCATGGGGATGATTTTCCTAGTCAGTGAAGGTTGTTCCATTAGCTTGCATTAGCTGTGGTCTGAGAATTATTTTTATGTGTTCTGGGCCCACACATAAGCAATAGAATGTAACCTTTAGATTATAGATACTAGATAGTGTTATTTAAATTCAAACTGTTTGTATTGATTTTGGTTTGGTTTTGTATATGCCAGGAAAGCTGTCTCTATAAGTACTTAAAGGCACATATTCAGCATCAACAAACATTATCATATAAAGTGGCATCGTCATCCAAAGAGCTAGGCTGCTGACAGAAATTACAGATTTTAGGTAAGGTATCCAGATTTTTCAGAGTTTTATGAAAAAGATAATTTCAAATCTAAGCATTTTGAGTAGCCTAGTAATATAGCTGAAATGCATGAGGTAAAGCAGAACCTTGCATACTCTTCTTGGAAACTACCATATCTCTTTCATAATAAACTTTTTTAAATTATATTGGCCTCTAGATGTTAGACATAGTTTTTCTCATACAACATCCTATTCCTAGCTATTCTTGTCAGCTGTCCAGGAATATGTTTAGATTAGTTTGTTCCCTAGAACATGGTCATTCTAACTCTGCCGCACAAGTTCTGTCACAGTGACGAGTTATTTTTTAAAAAGTTATTTTTTATCTGGCTGAAATTGTAAATACAAAGAGGAAAATTATACTTCATTTAGTGATGGACAAGGCTGAAAGTTTTAATTAAAGAAAAATGTTTATAGTACTTTAGCATCAATTTCTTCAGCTCTGCTAAACTTGCTGCCAGTGTACTTAAAAGATTCATTATTTTCATACTGTGCTATAGTCTCCACTCAGAAATGTATTGGTCAGTAGCTACGAAAATTCATCCACTCTTTAACATCAGAAGTGTTTAGTGATGTTTGACATCTACGGACCCACCTAAGAAATTGGTTCATAATAATTTATTCAAGATGACTGGGGGAACACCTTCTCTACATAAAAAAATCACTGCATTTCCTTCTTTTCCTCACTTGAAAACTAAGGGAAGAAAAATGAGAAGAAAAATCCATGTTATTAACAGAGACAATAAAATAGAGATCTTAAATTCCTTTTCATTTAGAGCAAATCTGCCTTTCAACATGTTTGAAATCATGTGATCTTTGATGTCACAGATTCAGTCATTTCCAAACCCCATAATAAAGATATTCTGAGTCTTACTGGGAATGAGACATCTTGTAGAATTTACCAAGATC
>JAVHNF010025968.1:24204-34227 GCA_034783455.1 Micropsitta finschii | reverse complement strand
GATAGGTATGTCTATGTTCCCTTGCAGCTGTTGTATTGGAGGTATCTTACAGTACCAGTTCACTTGTTTCTCGTAGCTTCCAGGTCAGCAGCAGGCAGACCTGAAGGGGCTGATGAGTATCTCTTTGGGCCAATGGGTGTTTCTGCTCCTGGAAAAGTCAGAAAGGTGACACTGCAGCATGCTTCCAGATAACTCAGCCATGTCCACCTGTGTTGGAAAGCCTCAAAAGCTGACTTTGCACTGCAGGTTCACCAACAAGCAGTTGTGCTGAGCTATCTGTAGAAACTGCTTCATTGGAAATCATCTGGTTTCATGTCTTGGTGTACTGATGTGGTTGTTTAAAGGCAAGATGTATCCCTCAAAATGCAGTTTTTCTGAAATATTAACTTGAGGCGAAGAAAAGGCAGCTGTACCATTTACTGAGCCCCTTTAGTTATAGCTTTAGTTATAACAGGACACTTCAGGAAACATTTAGGTACCAGGATGTTGAAAACAAAATATTCAGTATGGTCAGTAAAGAAAGCACCTAAGATTCTCAGAACAGCCTCCTTTCATTTGGATCATTTTATACCGGATTTGCCTCCTCTCCTCCATTATTTGTGTTTTAAAGGTAAAAAAAAATGGTCCAGCATTGTTCTGAACCAATCCAGGGGAGCAATATATTCCAAAGCTGTATAGCCATAACTGATCACTTTTGTTCATGTTTATATCAGGGAAGAATTTTAACTTGCAATTAACTTGCAATTTCAGGCAGTTAAGAGCCTGACCTTTTCCTGCTTTCAGGCTCTAAACCTAGCTATCTCTTCAGAGAACTAATGTGATTAAATCTTCATGTGTGTCAGAGCTCCACAGAGATGAGTGGCAGAGGAACTTAAGATGGCTTGAGTCACCTTTCCTAGGAAACCCTAGAGCTGGTTACAGCATTCCAAATAGCTCATTCTACACTGAATTAAAAACAACCAAACAAAAAAACTCAACCACAAAACCAACCCCAAAACAAAAGAACCCCAACAAACCAACCCACAAACCCCCCTGTTGAGATTCCTTCATAAAAAAGAAATGTAAAATAGTCTGAACTTGCATCTTCAGCTCCTTTAAGATATTGCCTCTACATGTCATGTTAAGCTGACTTTCTATCAGTAACAGGGATTCCCTGTGACAGGGAGCCTGAGCCACTGTATTTGTAAATGTTTATTTTGATGTTGCTCTACTGGTCCAGTGCAGTCTTGTCCCTGGATATTGGCCAGTGGTTCTTCCTACCATTCAACAGATAGCAGTTTTGTCTTCACTCGTCTTGTGCTTGTATTTCTAAGTTAAGAGAATTACTGCACTGCAGTTGGGCCTCAGAAACATTTCCACAGGATGTGGATTCAAAGGGTTTTTCCTCAGACTGGATTAACTGAGGGGAATAACATGAGGATGTGGACCTTTTGGACTGAGTCCAGAGGAGGGCCATGAAGATGGTCAGAGGGCTCGACCACCTCTCCTATGAAGACAGGCTGAGAGAGCTTGGCTTGTTCAGCATGGAGAAGACTCCAGGAACAGCTGATAGCAGCCTTCCAAAGGAGTACAAGAAATCTGAAGGGGGATGTTTTACATGGGCTTGTAGGCTTTGAGCTAGAAGAGATAGATTTAGGTTAGATACAAGGAAAACATTTTTTACTGTGAGGGGGTGAAACGCTGGAACAGGCTGTCCAGGAAAGTTGTGGCTGCCCCATGCCTGGCAGTGTTCAAGGCCAGGCTGGACGGTGCTTGCAGCAACCTGATATAGCGGGATGTGTCCCTGCCTATGGCAAGGGCGATGGAACTAGACGAGCTTTAACGTCCCTTCCAACCCAAACCATTCCACGAGTAACTCCCAAACAGCGGTATATTCGCAAACGCCTCTCTCCACCCGTTAAGGACCGTTTAAGCGCGGAAAGCCTGTTTCAAACGCACACAAGCAGCAACCACCTTCTCCCCGCATCCCGTCTCGTCCCGCTGACCGGTGCGGGAGGGAGCTGGAGCGGGCCCCGCCCCGGGAGGCAGGGGCGGGGCGGGCCCCGGATGCAGTTGCTGTCCCGGCGGCGCGGCGCCTAGTTCCTGTGCGTGTCCTCGGCCTGCTGCCGCCCGCCCGTCCCTCGCGACATGTCGCTGGTGGCGGAGGCCTTCGTGACTCAGCTGGCCGGTGAGGTTCGCGCGCGGGCGGGTGACGGCACAGAGAGGGACGCGGGCGGACTGGGCTCCGCTGCGCACCGGGTCGCGGCCTGAGGGTGGCGGCGGGGCAGGAGCCAAACCTTCCCGGCCTCGGTGTCCCCGGCCCGGGGTGACCCGGGGCTGGGGCGAGGCGGCTCCGTGTTCCCCAAGGAGGGCGGCCGTGAGGGCTGGCGGCGCTCCCAGCGCGTCGCCTGCCTGGCGCTCTGAGGCAAGGACAGGTCACGGCGGTGCGGGTTCGTCACGGGGCCTCATTACTGGGTCCCTGGGGCGTAGCTTCACTTTCGTTTAATAACTTCCCTGTCTTTAAAACCATTTACTTTCCCTTAGTGGTCCAAAAACCGGCATCGTGTTTATATTTAAGCAGCTGGAGTTGGGTTCCTCAGCGTGGGAGAGCTCAGTGTGGTGCTGTCCTCCCTGCTCCCCATGGCTGAGTCCTGCGTTTCCTATGTTGCTCTTGTGATATGCTGCAGCTGGGCCACGTCCATCTGGATATGAGCCTTGTCATGAAACGAAATGAGTATCACTGTGTAGCAAAACATGATATTAATCTGCTCTGAACAGAAAACCCAATATGCATCTCTGATAATTCCTGGCTAGGAAAGTCAAAATACATTTAGTGTTTTACTCTGAAAGTGTGTGCATTGGTCAGTTTCTCCTTGTTATTCTCTGTTCCTGATTTCTTGCTGCTACACCAGCTCACAAGCAATAAATGCTTCAAGGAAACAGCATTTTAATTGCTACTGTCATGTGGAGGAGAGGAAGTCAGTGTTTTGTCCCAGGAGCTGAGGTTTGTACCACTCATTAGAGGCCCCAGTGTCAGAGTCCAAGGTGGATTCTCTAGTATGAGCTTAGTTTGCAGAGCAGGCTTGCCCCTGACTGGTAGGTAAAGTGAAGGTGGTGGATCTTGAATCTGGGTGTGAAGGGGTATCCATAGACAAGCTTGAAAGTTGAGTTGGGCACTTGGATTGGCATTCACTAATTCACAGATATTAGCACAAGCCATGCTTATTTTCTAAGGGGCAGAGCCTAGGATCCTCTGGATATGGAGAATACAATCGTGGTCAGCATTGCTTCATGATATTTGCTAGCCTTCATGATCTCTTTAGTATACCGTATTTATGTTGTGAAACACAAGGATAATGACATAGGTGAGTAGTGTTGTTGATTTGTTCCTCTGCTTTGTGATTGTTATGAATATTCTAGAGTGACAGCTTGCTGGTATTTACTTGTTTTCTGGAATTATGAAAGCAAACTCAAAACTGTGGGCATCTCAATGGTTTCTTGAAAATGCGGTTTGTTTCTCCCCCCAACCCCCCTGCCGCTAAACAAGCAAATTGTTGTAAAATACAGCAATGACAGATCCAAATTAAATGTGGTGTGAAGAAAATGTGTGTTTGAAATACTGGAAACAAGAAGACAAAGTTCTGCAACAGCTGGCTCTTTTCCCTCCTTGCTGAAGTGCTCCTGCGGAGATTCTTGCCTCCCTTTTGGGGTAGTTGCACTCTGCTTATACTATTCTTATTCATGTGTTAACAGTTGTACTATTAAGGTGGTGTTTTGAGGGTACCAGAGCTGCTCAAGTACTTCTGGACACCTACAATTTAATAAGCTTAAAACAGTAGCACCTGGTCTTTACCTGTCAGTCAGAGGTTAAGTGATGCTCCTTTTCTTAAGTAATTTGTGGGTGTCTAATAGAAAAATACTGGCAATACTCTTTTTGCAGAACAGAAATGGTTGATGCTTATTTTATTAATCATGTACTTCTCCTGGATATGCAGGTACTTACTGTGACTCAAGGTACAATACAAATCCTTGTTGCAGACCTGAATCATTCTTCAAAACAAAATTAATTGTTTTGTAAGACATTGTCTTTGCTTTCCCAGAAGCGAATCAGTGTCAAAAGCGGTTACCTGCCTTGAAAATAATGAAAAAAACCCTTTTGCCAGTAGGTCGTGGCCTTCCCAGCTTGTCTGTACTGTGTACTGGTCCCAGACTGAAACTAAGTAATGGCAAAATCATTCAATTTGTTCATATGGAAGATTTCTTTTTGAGGGGGCAGGAAGTTATTCAGGCTGTTGGCCAATACCCACCATACTTCTGGTTTTCCTGAGACATTGCACAGACACAGAAATTATTTCATTCTCATACCAAGAAGATATGAATATCCCACAAACATAGGAATATTTGTGAGGAAGAAAAATGGTGTCTCTGCAATGAAAAAATAGCACTTAAGAGTGACACTTGTTTTAATAGTGTCTTATCTGTGGCTGTGAATACTCCCTTTCTGATATGTATGGATGGAAGTGTAAGAATGATTGAGAACTTTTTCTGTGTCCATAAAAATGAAATTTCATTGGCCTGTCATCAGGGGTCCTGTTCATGAAGACAGCCACTTTGTCATGGCAGGTAAAATGAGCTAGTGCTGCTCTAACACATAACAGCTATGAAGTGTGGGTCTTTGCACACAGGTGTTTGAAGACAATCATGCCAGCATAGTTTGTTTTCTAGAAATGTTTTAAAAGCCAAGGGGAAGGTTTTAGTAGGGAAGAGGATCACAGCTTTGTTTTACGCACTGTCTTGCTTGCGTATATATTAGAGTGTTTTTTTTTTTTTTTTTTTTTCAAATACTACCTATCTTTACCTTTCCTGCACCTTATGCATTCACTTCTGATATCCCTTGTTCACTTCTTAGTAGAAGTTGAAACACAGGAAATACTATCTGAATATAAGAAAAACTTTACTGTGAGGGTGGATTAACATTGGAGCAGGTTGCTCAGAGCAGTTGTGGAGTCTCCATCCTTGGAGGTGCTCAGTACCAAACTGGAGATGGTCCCAGGCAACCTGCTGCAGCTGACCCTGGACCTCCAGAAGTGCCTTCCAAACTCAGCTCTTCTGTGGTGATCAGTTGTTTAGCCCAGTTGCACTGCTGCAGTAATTCAGCACCCTGTCTGTGTAACATGCATTCACCTGAATGTGCTGAGCATTGCCTACTGCTGTAATGCGTTAACAGTTAAATACAAAACGATGATGAAAAAAGTGACTAAATCACTTATGTGGAGTAAAACACCTGCTTTAGTGCCATTCAACTGTTTGCTTATTCAGAAGTATAAAGAGGTTGATGCTGTGACTCAGGGAATAATAAATATTTCTAGGCTTCATGAATTGCAAACATGTTATGTCATATTTTAAATAATCTATTTCTGAACTGTAGAAAATATTAGGTAATATGGTAGAGAAATTGTTTAGAGTAGCTCAGCATCAATCATATATTAACAGGATAGGAAATGAGTGTTTATACTGTAAGAAGAATCAGAGTGCCAGCTTTCAAGTGGTCCAGAACATTAATCCTTCTAACTGTAGTAGTTTTGAGAAGCTAACTGCTCAAATCATCTATAAAAGATTGTTGAAAAGATGTTTAATTAATCATTAAATTACTCAATATGCTATACTTTCCCCTACGCCCCCCCCCAACAAAACAAAACAAATCAACCCAAAACATTAGGTTTAGATTAGTGATCAAAAGAGAGAAAATAATATTCTTGTTTGTCCTTTGATGTCTGGAAAATTACTTCTGTTTATTCCCATTGAGTTATGTCCAAGGGTCTTAGGCTAGTTTTAATACTAAAGAAAATGAATGCAGTTTGAAAAACAGATGGCCTTCTGCCTTTAGATATTTTACATTCATAGTGAGTCTACCTCCGATGTGACATGCCAGAGCACAAATAAATCTCTGACATGCATGTTTTATGTATTGAGACAAGCTGCAATTTGGCTGAGAACAAATACATAGGGAATGAAACCTGACTGCCTAAATTGTTCCTGCACATGAAGACATAAAATTTAAACTGAGTATGCATTTTGTACATCAAAATGTGCATAGGTAAATGTTAACATTTCCTGCATATATAAGGTGAAAAAATAAAGCTATTCTAGCTCAATAATAGGTTGTCTGCAGCACAGATTGTTTGAGCCTGCTGCAGAGGTGCTTGTAGTCAAAGAAGTGGTTTGAAAATACCAAGTTTTCAGGCTGTATAATTTTATCTCAGTGCTCTTTTATGTGGGCTTTTCTTTTTGTAATCAAACTAAAAGGAATCCCTTTAACTTTTGTTCAGTTTCAATAAACAAGTCTCTTACACTGCTGTTGCCAGTTTGTGCTCAGGCACATACATTTTATGACTTGATTTGAACCAATCCTTTGTGTGAATTGCCTATCTAAATTTTTTTATTTTTTTGGTCAGGAGAAAAATGACTTTCACAGTTATTATAATACAGTACATATTTCATTTTGAGGTAGTGTTATTTCTTGGTTTTGAGAAGCAATACAATTACAGTTTGTAATAGAGTATGCTCCTATAGTTGTTTCTGGCTCCATTAAGACTGAGCAGTGTTTCTCTAATCAGCATTTTATTGTTACATATTTTCTGTTAAAGTAATGTCTTCTTTTCTCGTGCCAAAAAGAGATTGCTGTAGACATAATGGTAACAAAATTAGTAAATAAAAAGTCACATGTATTTTGATGTTGTCCAGTTTGATTTGCAAGTGAGCTTTCATCAGTTGTAGGATGATTTAGATATGAGTGCTGTTTAGGAGCCTAACTGTTCAGCTCACAGGAAGTCATAGGAGAACAACTTTGGAGAAGAACCAGATTTTTCTTCTCTTTCTCACTCCTTTTTTCTCTCTGGTCCTTGGCTGCTTTGTTTTCTGACTGTCCCCAGGCACTAACCTTGCTTTTTCCTGTAGGTTTGGACCCTATTAGCCACTTCCTTTTCAAAATAAGAATGCATGGAAGAGCTTGGTTGCTGTCTTTTGCTCTAGTTGTAAGGTGTTGCATGTTGCTGTGCTGCTGGGCATCTTCAGCTGTCTTTTTTGAAAATGGGTGACAGACTGCAGGTGCATGCAAGCCATGGGGAGGGCAGAGAGAAAGTCCATACCAGGTTCTGAAATGTTTATTATGATTATTTTTAAATTCTGGCCTTCAGTTATTGGGAAGGTGACATACATGTCACGTTAAAATGGATATTTTAATACGAACTGGAAGAAGCTACATGTAGTAGTAAAACCTATGAAATGCGTAGGAAGGATTGGAAACATCCAAGGGAAAAATTACAGTTATTACAGAGAATGAGGGACAAATTGATACCAATCTCATTTGGTGGGGGAGGTGAGAACATCCAACCAAAAAAATGGAATGTGCATAATGAATTGGAAGGTAAAAGTGCTGAGATGGGAATTTTTAACAGTTGTGCCTTCTAGGAGTTGTATAATGAAATTGAAGCCAGTGTAATGCTTGCATCCTTAGCAAGAACTTTCAATGTTCAGCAGTTTTTTTTGCTCATTTGAATGCCATATTGGCGAAACTCTGGATGCATTAGAGGGTGTTCATGGAAAGCCTTGGAAAAGAAATTAGGAAGGCTGTGAGGATATGAGACAACAGGATAAATGTTTTCAGATTTTGAAGCAGGGAGTCTGCAGTGTTTCCCAGAGGTGAAGAAGAGCTATTGCAAGTGCCATAGTTTTGGGCTGACTAGAAGGTTGAGCTTTAAAGCAGCATTTTCCTCCTGGTTAGAGGCAGTGCTTGGTTGGCTGACTGCACCAGTGCTAACTGTTTGCATTTCTACCCTGCAGAGTTCTCCTGCCTAGGCATCTTGGCTTTTCTTGCCCCTTTGCAAGACTGGCACAGAGACTCACTGTAGTCATCACTTTGTGTCTCCTGGTACTGCTGTGCTCAGACTGTGGGCAAGATAAAGAGATAAAGGGGATGAAGGGGAGCCTTAACAAAAGGCCAGAGGGGCCAGGACTAGGTGAGCAGGAGTTGTGTATGTGGGGAGTAGCTTTTGGAGCAGGTATGGAATACCGGGGTGCTGACTGGTGGGACAGATGTGTAGGATCTCTGTTGTGGATTACAGTAGGGGTGCCTTGGATGAGAAAGCAGAGAGCTAGTTCCTTGAGGCACTTTGCAGAAATGGTGCTAAGACTGCCTGCCAGACATCCTTAGGGGAGGAGGAGTTCAGACTATCACAGAGAAGAGGGGATCTCAGTCCAAGAGAGCTTTCAAAGGACTGATTTAAAGTATACAAATGTCGATAACATGGCTGAGAAACGTCCCAGTCCAGTAAGGCACTTAAGGCATTCATTAGTATCATGCTTCCACCATCCTGTTCTTCACAGTTCCTATGCTTGAAGTTTTACTTCTTGAGTAAGGGCCAAAGAGGGCAAGGCTCTTAAGTAGCACAAAGGGAAGGGATTGATTTAGAGATCTATAAAAAGCTATAATTAAGAATTACAGAGCTTTGAGATGGAGCATGTATGCTGAATAACAAGAATAAGTAAAATAGCTCCAGCTTGTCAAGACTTTATAAATAAGTCTTTTGAGATCATTTAGCTGGCGCGCTCTCTGATTTTTCTGAAGAAATCCAGATGTTGATTTAGGAACAAGTTTTATTTATGGATTTGATTTTGCTGAGGTTTTTGGCCTCCTCTCCTGACGGGAGGCATGATTCTGCAAGCGCAAAGATGCCAAACTGTCACCCTCCTGTGGCCTCCCTTAGCAGTGAGAATGCTGAGCACCCTGGAGGATTGAACCCACAGATGTGTGTACTCTGGAAAGTCAACTCAAAGACAGTAACAGAATTGGACTAATGCTTAAATACATGCAATTAATAGCTTTCTTGGAGGGTGAAGAAGCAGATTGTGTAATGTTAAATGGCTGTTGCAGTAATGTCACACACTGACTCTCTTAGTGGTGCAGCCACAGGGAACTCAAGTTTGAGAATTGCTGCTGAGATTAAGTCTTTACATTGACAGTCTGCTTGATCAATAATTACTGAGCAGTCATGATTTATCTGAATTGTAATATCTCTACAGAGGAGGCCTGGGATGGATTTAAGCAAATGATGTAATTATTTGATATATGATTTAATGCATACTGTTTAACTTATGTGAAAGTCAGCTTTCATTTGGCAAGGCAGTATAAGACACTTTTTGGTCCCTTGTCAGCAGAGCCTGGGAGTTGCTGATGCTTCCATTTTTTCTTGGCCCTTGTTAGTTTACAGGATCAGGCAAATTACTTGAAATTGATTTGTACTTGGTGCGGGTGGGTTGAACCAGTGGGTCTTATGGAAGCTAATTCACAACTTTCTTGTACTTCCTTTATTGATCAGTGTTAATGTACAAGATGTGTGTTTTTAACTGCTTTGGTTCCAAAGTGGCTGCAGCTTCACTGGATTAAACAAAAGATATTCTTCCACATATTTCATGTAATAAGGATATAGAAGCACATAAATTCCTGTCATTTTCTTTTTAATCAATGTATTGGTACTTGAAAATACCACTGATTTGTATTATGAAAAGAGAAGAAGTGATCATCTGCTCCCTTTTGATGCATCTTGACATCAAGTGCGTAATAATGCTTTCTCCTTCTGGAGTCTGTGGGATAGCTTTCTGTGTAGTTTTCTTGGTGTTACCACATTCTAGAACAGAGTGAGCAGCAGCTTTCCCCAAAGCACCAGTCTTGGGAAAACAAAAAAAGGTAACTGTTTCCTGCTGATTGCTGCATAATATTTGGAGATTGTAAGTAATAATGTTGGATGTGGATGTTGCCCAGATGTAAGACTAAATTTCTTTTTAGTGTTTACTCTTGTGAGAAAACAATTTTGAGGGATCTCATTATAACTTAATCAAATTTTTACCTAGGGAGATGCTGAAGGAAACTATGTGGAAATAATGTGTAAGTTAATATCTCCAGTGTAATACTGCATTACAGTGATTCAAATGCCAACTTTTTTTTTTTTTTTTTTTTTTTTTTTTTTTTTTTTTTTTTTTTTTTGT
>JAVHNF010025968.1:0-24104 GCA_034783455.1 Micropsitta finschii | reverse complement strand
CCGGAGGAGAGGGGGTGAGGGTTAAGGGGGGAAGCCGCGCCCGCGCGCGACTAGCACCCCCCCCCACCCCCCCCCAACAGTTACAGAGGGTTATGTGCTAGCTTTTGGAATAAAAAGAGGGATGCTGCCATGTCTGTTGCCAAGTATTTATACTGACCTGTTTCCATCACTTACTCGGAACACATTTTCAGTCTGTCTGCGTATGGTACAGATGTGGAACAGTTGGATGTTTTTAAACCTGGTGTGTGGGGGGTTGTTTTTTTTTTCTTTTGGAGTTTTTTTTTGTTTGCTTTTTTGAAGACACTGCTGTTAGGCTCATGTAGCCGCTGACATAGATGATGAGGAATGGGATATGTATTGACGGTTGAATGTGAGTCTATTGCATTGAGAGAAGGATTCAAGGTTCATCTTGAAGATGAACCCCAAGGTACTGGAATAGTCCTTAAGATTCCTGAATATACTTAGTGAAAGAAGGAACTGAGTAAAAACCAAAGCAAGATACTCAACTGGAAAAACTTTTTCACCGTTTTATGGTTTTATTGTCAAAAGTAGTTTTACTTTAAGTAGTCTTGCTCCCAGACAGACCCTGCATATGATGAAACAAAAGTAGTTTTGGGAAGGGAAGCAGAAAATGGTTGTGTGGTGAAGTGGATTTGGTGTTAGGAAAGCAGGTCTATCTTTCCTTGTTCTCCAGACCTGCCACCTCAAACCAGACCAAATCCATGGACACATTCCTCTGCAAGCTATCGAATCATTGTAGGACAATCATCCCTTTCTTGAAGCAATGAAGAAGTTAAGAAGTTTTGAAAGGCTGGGTGCTTTTTGTGGGTTGGGTTTTTTTATTTTTTTTTGTATTTAATAGAGGATATCTTGCCTCTTGGCTGTTTTAACAGGCCTTTAATGCCATGTGAACCAAACTGGTAAATACAGATGTTTTAGCTTTCCTCCTTCTTATGCAAGCTTAATATCAAAATGTTTAAGAAGATAGCAGAAAAGAAGCTGGGCCATGCAAATTTGATTACTTTAGAGAAGAAGTAGTCTTTATTTGTATACAATTAAAACTTCTTAAGATTTCAGGAAATTGCTCTCTCTGAGAAGATCAAGTGTTCCCAGACCAGGTCCTAGTCTCACCCACACAACAGTTCATAGTGAGCTGCGTGGCAGAGATTGTTAGTTGACAGAGTACTGTGGTTACAGAAGCAGAAAGAAGATTTCAAAGGATAAATTGCTGGCATACTGAGAATTTAGTAAAGTTTGTTTATAAGAGATTTGGGGCAGAAATTGTTTTGATTTACTTCTCACTGTATAGTTTCACTACTTGAGAAATAATAACAGGATAGTTACATTCAGTGTTAATTTGTTAGCTTCTTATTAGGCATAGGCTAGTTTTATAGCAGCAAATTATTTCTCTCTGCACTTTCAAAAGTATTCTTGCCCCACTGAGTTTCTGTGGTATTGCTAAGAGCTAGGAACAACCTAATTGCAAGTTGGGTATTTTTCTACAGAAACTTTCAACCTGTTGATAACTTAATTTTCTGTGCAGGAGGGAACCTCTTGATACCCAGACCCAGAGGTCTGGGTAGCTTGACAAGTGTACTAAGTGAGTGTCAGACAAACAGGGCAAACCACACTGCCTACCATGCTGTTTGAAATTGCCTATTCATGCTAGACTGCTGAAATGGCATAATTGTTGGTTAGCATATTCCACAATTCAACATGCAAAGTATTTAGCGTCTTCCCATTTTCACAGTCAGGGTAATATTTTTTTTAAGTAAAGGATTAACGAGTAAGGATTAACGGCATAACTGTAAAGCATTTATTTCATTACATCTTTTTCATCATTTCTGCTTGGGGAAAGTGGATAAAAATGTCTGTTTCCCCCATCCATCCAGGCAGCACTGACACAGAATAAATAGTTTCCCAGTAATTCAGAGTGTAGGAGGTGGAACTGAGTTTTGTATGCTCATAAAGAGACTCTGAACAGCCTGGACAAGGAATTGGTGGGGCTGAGGCACTGTAGAGCATCTTGGTAATGTGGTGCTTTCTGTTGCATAGATTTCACTGAGGGAATGTTATGGCAGGCTCTCATTCTTTGAATTAAAATTCACTATTGTGCAAGCATAGTATGTCCTGTTTTGGGAGCATTAGTTGGAGCTGAGATGTGCGTAGGCCTCTGGTGAGCTGCTGATCCCTTGCTGATAGTGGAGTCCAGTGGTCTTAAGTATTTTTTCTTACAGCCTCTGTGCATTCTCTTCTCTTGTCCCAAAAGTATTTTTATTGAAATGACAGCCTGAAACATCTGGAAGTGTTGAAATCAAATGCTAGATGAATATCTGTCTCTGGCTTTAGTGTTGCTCAAGTAAAATGTTTTAGCCCAGAATCTGAAAATTGTACTTAAGCAGCATTTTTTTAGTGGCAAAGAATTTGACATGGCTGTCATGACTCATTCTACATTTTGGAAGGTTTTTGTGAGAGCACAAATGATGTATTTTCTAAGTCGTTTTTTGACGTAGTCTAGAAATCTGTTTTAATAGATAGTTACAAACCTGAATAATTAAAACTCCACTGGGAACATGCAACACACTAGTTCACAGAATTTTCTTCTGAAAGTTTAATTTGACACCTAAGAACCCTGTTTATAATTTGAAATCTGCATTTTCTATGCTAAGCTTTAAAACACTTTGACTAACAAACACATTGAGCTTAGTTAAATTTCCATGCATTTTTAGTTATCCGCAAAACCAGAGATGTTATGTAGGTGGTCTGCTTACCGGTCGACTTCTCCAGTTGTTGTGATGCTACGTCTGCCAGTTTCTCAGCACATAGGATAACAAGGCTTATGCAGTGATGATTTCTGTGTCCTTCTCCCTTTAATTTTCACTTCCCAGTAACTTCTGAACTCAAGCTTATTTCAGGCAAATTTAACAGGGAGGACTGATCATGCAGATGATTGTTTCTTATAACTGGCATTAAAACAAGCGGTGTGGTAGAGGAGAAGTAGGGAAAGATGATAGGATGAAGGTTTTCTTGTCCTGATCAAGCAGCAGGCAATCCACATGAAAGACTAAATATTTGAATTTGTTAAGCACGGGAAAAGTTTTCGGTAGGGTGGGAAAACAGCTTTTACTAAAGACTGCAAGCCTGAGAGACAGACCCATTGAAAACCATACAATAGTAATTGTAAGGAAAAACCAAGTAGTTCCTTAAGATATGTAGAGAAGCTGTTCCTGTGAGGCATACTTCCAGGCAGTTATTTCATCCTGTGAACAGCTAATGACAAAAATGTCTCTTGCGTAGGATCTAACACATAAATGTGATTCTGTGTTAGAAACTTCTGAAACTGAATTGACATCACATTTGTTAATTTTCTCTTTATGTACCTAGTGTCACAGTAGCCGTGGTTAGCAGGGAAATGAACATTTAAAGACCAGAAGATTATAGTTGCCGAAGGATAAACTGGATTTGACTTCATTAGTGCACAAATGATAAGTTTGTGAGGAGTTATTATAGCATTAATCAACTTGATGGATTGGAAATATGACAGAACTGAAGCAGCGTGTAATATTAGTGCCTATTATTCTACAAATTATGTCTTCACCTACATTCATAAGGCAAGAGTCATTGCCGTACATTAAAGATGTTACACATTTTCTCCTTTTGTGGAGGCATGTGACATCCCTTCAGCGATTCCTTCTCCTCTCTTCCCCCATCAGAGTTCTGGTCTTCCTTAACTGCATGTTTTGACCTTTCAAGTAATTGAAGGCAGCTTGGGAGCTGATACTTGAATTTAGTAGATACCTTACGAACCTGGGCCTCTCATGTAGCAGTGTGTATTTAAACTTCTTGCTCCATCAGAATATAAGTATTTCATACTCCAAACACCTTGGAAGAAGGAAAGTGAGTAGAAACTGGAAGATATGGAACAGATAATGGGTGGGTATTTAATTATTTGATTTCTAGAGGATTGCACAAGCAATCTGTTGTGCCTCCAGTGTCATTGAACATGATCCGCATGCAATTCTGAATGCATGCTGCAGAATGTTTTTTTCTAAGATATGAGTAATAAAACATGAATCGTAATGTGAAGTTGATTGTTTTAAAATCCAGTCTGTGGAGTGATAGCAAAATCAATTATCTTTTGTCTGATCTGTGTACAAAGAACTGAAGGCCTCACTTCAAGGCTTATGAGCATGTATGTATTCACCTCACCCAGACATGGTCAGAATTGTGACCTCCCTCTGGAGACCATCAGGTGCCAAGGGCAAGGGGGTATCATTTTTTTTTTAAACTGCTGAAATTTTAAGTTTAAGGTGTGCTAATAATGAAGTCTGAAATTTTCATGTGGCTGTTTGTTCTCATTTCATTATTTGTCAGAAGACGTATGTTAGTATGCAACTAAACTGTCAATGAGTGAATGCAAAGCTCTAAAGCTCCTTTCCTTCCCTTAAGTTAGGCGTGTGCTGCTGTGTACTAAGACTGTGGGATAAAGACTTTGTATAATGACTAATGAAGTTATGGTCAGCAGATATAGTTCATGAAAATCTGTGGTGTGGTTTTGGATTCTGTGTGCCAAGAAGTCTTTATATGTACCTAGGTATGCATATCTATTTCCACAGCTGCATATAGTGTAGTGACAAGATCAGACTGGAATTAGTGTTTGAATTTCTTGAGATATACCTAGCTTTTTTGTTGGGAAAAGAAAAGTCCACTTGACTTTTGTGTGTCTGAAATATTTCAGCCACATGCTTATGTAAAAATAGGCGACTTCCAGTTTGGGTTAAATTTCAAGAAGTAGATGTAAATCTGACATTTCTGTCTGAAGAGGGGCAGGCAAAAAAAATCATTTGAAATGGGCACATGCAATTTGAAGTTCTCTGTACCATTTTCAGCATGTAAAAAGAATGTTTTCACTGGTTGGCTGGAGTATTTATGAGATCAATGTACATTCACGACTTAGTTACTTCTGTAAGTATCTCAAGAGTCCAACACTGGTAAGTTTGCTAAAGTATAATAATAACATTCTTAATTTCCTCATTCTTTGTGCTCTTGCAAGACTTCAGTGGACCTAAAGAAATGTATGTTAGATAAAATATTTTGAACAGTTAAGGCTGTAGTACAACAGGCACTATCTTAGTCTTATTTAAAGAAGTAGATGTACTTCCACCTGAAGAATTTTTACTCCAGGGCAAAACTTTAATGGAGAAGCCATTAACCATTAAAACCAATAACTACTACAATAAAACGTAAAACATTTTTTGATGACACTTAAATGTGATTAGTTGCTTTCTCATGCCCCTACTAGTATAGCTTTGATAGGCTCTGTGCCTGAATGTTAGAGGCAGTGACCTTTGCAAAACTATGTACAGTGTTAGAAGCTTTACAGTTATACGTGACTTGCATAAAACCTAATGCTTCATGAATATCCCAAAAGAATGAGAGTTAGGAAATTGTGTAGTCTTTTTTTTTCTTTGAGTTCTGAGGACAAGGACAAAAAGCATGACCTTACTGAAGCCAGTAGTGTATTTCTATTTGAGCTACAGTTATTTATAGACATTTCTTTAAAAAGAATAATTTATGTGATTAACGCATCAATTTTGTTTATAAATAGCTAGTTTGCATAGAACACAAGGTTTGAATTGGTATTTAAAAATAGATTGTTAATCAGACATTAACAAGGAATGTAATGGAGACAAAACAGTGTGATGACATGTTATCTTAATGCTACCATGAGCAGTAAATCAGTACTGATTATATTTTTGCCTTCCCATAAATTCAGGTGGTGTATGATTGATAAAGTGCAATGGTTCTCAACTGGAAGATGTTACTGTCTTTTATTTCGTTGCCTGTTTTTATAACAACTGCTCAACTGTTTTGAGCAACTGATGATGCATTTTTTTTAAATGCATATTAACATTCCCATTTTAGGGTTGACCATCATTTAAAGCAATAGATAGTCCCAGTCATTATGATGGGTAAGTTTTTGACATGCCCAAGCACCTGGCTTGGTGGGTATTATGTAGGACCAGTGTGGACACAACTTTAAAAGGCAGAAGGCTTCTCCATTTCCCGAATACATTCTTCACGCTTGGTTTAGAGGTTTGTGCTTCTCTCCTCTGTTTCTTGTTCTGTGCTTTCCAGAATTGTGTTTAGCACCTTAATAAATAGTTCCTCTTGAGAGTGGCTGGAACTGTGATGGGAAAGTGCACAAGGATGTCCTTATAGTGGAGGTAAAAGAGCTGCTTTAGCTGCTTGAGAACTACAAGACCATTCTGTAATGTAGCACGTAGCTTGAATTCTGGCTTTTCTTGCAGCAGTAAATTTTGGGACTTGGTTTTCTGCTCTGTGTTGTCCCTCTATGAGCAGGAGAGAAATATGGGAGAAGAGAGTGACAGTGGGATATTTTTAGGGCAGGTAAGATCCTGCATCAGCATCTTTGCAGTTTGAGATCCTGCTCTAGGTAACGTTCATGTTCGGTTAGCGTCTGTGAACATGTTGTTTGTCTTGCTTAATTAATTCCTCCTCTTTCCACAGCCGCAGAGGCTTGGCCTGAAAATGCTGCATTGTATCAGCAACTGAAGGGTGGGTATGCTGTTCTTTTGCAATTAATAAATACTTTATTTTTAGAAAACACATTAAATATGCACTAAGACAAATAACTGAAAGGAAACACAGAAACTGTAAAAGAGTCCTTTGTGTTGTTTGTCTGGTCAGAGGTTTTAGCTATGCTTGCATCTGCCAATATAAGCCAACTATTCATGGCCTATAAGGTCCTTGGTTTATTATTGACTCATTATATTGGCTGCTGTAGGCAGTGTAAAATGATGTGGTTGCAGGCGCAGTTGGCAGATTTACTGCACCAATAGCTGAGGCAGCAGATTTTTGAAGTCTTGTGGTAAAGTGGGCTCTCAGTAAAAAGGAACTGTTAAAATGTATAGGCTAGGATGGTTCAGGCTCCCTTTAGCAGCTCTTCATATATCATCAGATCACATTATGGCCCCCATTTGGGGCTCAGCAGCCTGCTACAGTTGTCAGAAGACTGCAAAGTAATGAAGACTAATAGGTAGCAGCCCTAGTCTTCTAAGCATGGAATTTTTATTGCAGTGAACTTGTCATCTTTCTTTTGTGTGACAGACCTAGACACAGTGTGCAATATTAACTGCAAGCCGCTTTTATAGGTTTCTGAATACTTTTACTTTTTAGCCAGAGGAGTTATGAAGATGCGGTTTTATTTAACTTTGATTAGAAGGAGAGTAATTGGTATGAAACTCAAGCATTTGGCTTTTAGTTGTGAACATTTTTTATTGTATGTTGAGGTAATGTATGATAAGTGCAATTGCATTTGCGGGAGAAATATTCCTGGTATTATGGAATTCCTGTTTTTTTTCTTCTTTCTTTTTTTAATATTCACATCACAGGTTTTCTAGTCCAGCTGCATAATAATTATATAAGTGCTCCTTTCTTCTATGCATAAGAAATGCAACCCAGAATGGCTTACGGTTACAGGTCAGTGGCTAAATAGGTACCGTTTTTTGTAATTTTGTTTGTTTGTTTTTCTTTCAACAGAGGAACAAATTTTGCTTTCTGATAATGCATCTTCCCTTGCTGTTCAGGTAAATCGTCATCTTTTCTAAACTAAAGATGTTAATTCCATTTTATTTTTTTTTTTTAATGATTACCTAGCTAAAGTAACTGTATTTAGCTAAATAAATAAGTGTTACTTCTGTCAAAATCAGTTACTTATTTCTTGCATCTGATGTGCTTGACATTGTCATTGAAGTGCCAGAGCTTAAAGGACATGAAGATTTTGAAGGACTCATGTAGAGTGCTGCTGCTTGTACTCATATTTATATTGGTCTATGTTTGTACAGTATCTGCTTGTCTACCTGTTCTGGGGGCTGTGCATAGTTTCTGTCTTTTGTCACTTGGTATGCTAGTTTGTCTTGTAACATTTTGCATGATGCTTAGGGTTATTAGTAGTATAATGTAATAGTATAATAGCCAGAAGTTACTAATTCTCAAAGCTCACACTGCCTCAGACTTGAGGTATGTTTGCTTCATGCTGTGGGCATCAAATGTTTGTATGTCTCTGATAAGTTTTTCTTCATTTCATCATGTATACAGAGCTGAGATTCAGTGTGGTTTTTAGAAATAGTCCATATAATTGACGAAGTTGCATCTTGAATTGACTTAAAAGCACCTCTGCGGCTGTGAAGTCCTCATAAACTCCATTAACCTGTTAGGTTCAGTAACCCCAAGTCTCGAGGGGATGGTTTGCCCATTAGTAGAGAGGGCCTGGCTGTCAGAAGTGGTGGTGAGCAGGATGTCTATAAGGTTCCTGTTCTTCAAAGCAACTTTGCTACTGATGTGCTTAGTAGGGAGTTGCACTGTTCCCCTGCTTTTTGCTTTTTGTGCGTGGTCTGGCTCAGAGCACTTAGAGCAGGCAGTCTTGGATGGCTGTCCAGAAAGGTTACATCTCATTTAGCAAAAGTGGGACACTTGGAGACTGTAACTGACATTATTGGTAAAAAGGTTAGAATCATTTGATCACGGTAAGTACTTCCAGGATCTCAAACTTTTTTCCTTCAAGCTAGCAATCTGGGAGATACCTCTAAGAGTAAACTGTCACAGCAAGAAGATACCTTTGTCCTTTGCTGGAACAAGGACTCATCTTTGATACACCAAATAAATGGGCAGTGTTTATTTATTTGGGCAGTGTGTTTTATGTTGTGCCTCATAGTAATGCAAATAAGTGTTTTTGTTGTTCACTTGATCTCAGTGATCCTTTTAACTCCAGAAAGTTCATTTTTTGTGGTTCTCATGAATTTTCGCACCATCTAACAATGCATATAGGTGTGGCTTGTATTTAAAACACACAGAAAAGAAACAATATAATTCTAAAATTTCCTTTTCTAATGCATCATTTTGCTTTACTGTTTCCAGTCCATTGTTATCCTACACATGTCACTTAGATGATAAATTAACTATAATATATTAAAAATGCTTCTTTTTCTTCAATATTCTCTAGCTGGACAGCTGATAGTAGCCATGGCTATAAATATGGCTCTGGTAGATATCTGATCTTAAACTTTATAGAACAATTTTGTATCGGGGAATCATATCTATTTTGAAGAATCTACGTAACATGGTTGTGACTGTGAAAGAATAGCTATCCCTGGTGTCCTTGATCTGTTTTGAAATGATACTAGGATCTGTAGATCTGTAGTTATGTATTACTGGCTTAGTGATCAGAAATCTTTAAATATACCAGTGTGTTTCACATAAGGGAATTGCCGAGTTCCTTTAGAATTTGTCTTTTATCCTGATGTGAATCTGTTTATCTTTTTACTGTTTTTTTTTGTTTGTTTGCATTTTTTTTTCCCTGGTACTAAATTGGGCACATGAATATTACTAGAACAGATATATATTTTGTTCATCACTTGTTGAACTTCTGGTGAAAACGCTCTTTTGATCAGCGGGACTGGGACTCCAAATCCTGATGCATATGGAGTCAGCCACCATCAAATCTTTAAGAAACACAGTTCACAACAAGGCTGTAAATGTGCTGCATCTGGTCTTTCAGATCTTTCTCAAAATCTCCTTGGAGCACCTATTCATAATACTGCTGCAGTAGATCTCATAGGACATATATGTAGATATCTACATATAAAAAGTAAAATCCAATGCCATAGTAAGTAATTAGAGTAGAAGTTGACTATTTTAAAATTGACTACCCTGCAATACAGATGACATTTCATGTACATCTTGTCAACAGAGCAGATCAAGCAGACAGCAGAGCAAGTTACTCTCAGTGCAGGTGTAACAGATTGTTGTAGGCATTATGTTTGAATTAATGAGTGGTGAGAGCTGCAGCCTGCACACAGGAAGTCTGTTGAGTCTTGCTGTTTTAATAATTATTTGACTTATGACTTCTCATTGGGCAGTGAAATCTGGACTCCTGATTATAGCTACATGTCAGATCAGAGAGGGGGATTGCGAAATAACTGTGGTAGTGGTCAGTAGTTAAAAACCAGTCAAACCGACAGCAAACAAAAATAAAAATGAAATTCCCTCTCATCTTGTGGAACCTCTCTACTGATTCTGGTAGTTGTCTTTTGCTGTTTGTTTTTTAATGCCTGTTCTGCCCATTGTTATTGGAAACAGAATAAATTAACAGTTCCTTTCTCTTTTACTGGGTTCAGATTCTTTACATTTGTTGAAAATGCACCATAACTTCAAATGAGCTAGTGCATTATCTCTGGTGCATCTTGGTGTTTGCACTCCTTGTTTGTTAAGTGGAAGTAGTGTGTTATACAGTTGTGTTGAAAGTGAAGCCCATTTGATCTTAGGCTGTAAAATCTTGATACTGAATGAAGTTTTATTTTCACTGCAAATGAAATAAAATAAAATACCTATCAGTAATGATGATCCAGCTGCAGGAAAGAGAACTCTGTGATTCTGTGATTCTGTATGTAGAATGAAGGCTCTGTTCTCATGAGATGTTTAGACCTCTTCCCATTAAAGTTAATGAAAACACATACACCTCCTGGGTAAAGCAACTCATGGTTAAAACCGTTGTCTGCTTATTTATTGTACAGCTTCTATTATATGGCATTCTTGCTTATCAACCTTATCGTAGTAAAAAAGTCACCAAACCCCAGAAACAAGTGTACAACTGTATTCCGATAACACAACAACTCCACAACTTCCAGAAGAGGAAAAATGGAGTTTTAAATAGTATTTCAGTCTGAAGCAGAGAGCCTGTCTAGGCTATTAATGCCTGGTACAGGTAAGTTTAGTGCCTAGGTGGAAGTGCTGTGGCTGACTAGGAGGGAATGGGTTAATACAGCTGTGCCTTTTGCCTCAAATGGAGCATCTCTGTGCACTGTTCCAACTTGTCGGGAGGAGGAATGTGGATGTTGAGACTGTCTCTGTTATTACAGGTTCTTCTGAAATCCTTATGCAGGTAGTCTCAGAGTTTTGCTTAAAAGGCTGTCTAAAGTGTTCAGGATTGTGAAATTGTCATTGCTGTCCTGAGATTATAAAGCCTGTAGCTCATTATGTTAGGATATGTATTAATTGCTCATGCAATTGATGTCATTGTAAACAGTCTTAATATATTCCAGGAAAGTGCATTTAGAATTGTCTGTCCTTAGTCCTGAATGACAGAAGAATGTTTGGACAATTTAAAATTGTTTTACACAGACCAACTGCTTATTTACTTCAACAAGTAATCAAATGAATATGTAAATCATGCGTGATTAATTGCCCTCCACAGATTTATGATTTTTTTTTTGGTGTGTATATGAACTGTGGTTTGTTTTTTCTCTAAACAAAACATTAGCACAAATTTGAACTTGTTGCTGGGGCTTGAACAAAGGCTTAGTACTGAAATGAAAATCTGATGATCCCTTTTTTAAAGAGAATAAAAGCTGGAATTCTTCATGATGAGAAATGCAGTATCAACATAATCAATCTAGCAGCATTGTGTTGTAGCTGAAAACATGCTTAAATCCCAAGCCGTACAGGTACTGTTTGTGAGTGAAACATCTTTCATATAGTTCTAAGATGAAATTACCCCTGAATGAATAGCATCTTCATTTATCTTCAAAACCTCTGTGCTACCAGCGAATCTACTCTTTCTGCATTCTATAAGAATTACATTATACCATTAAAGCAGTGTTGTGCTGCAGTGTAAAATAGATTGTTTTGGAGAATGAACGTGGCTTTGCTATAAATTACGTTCACAGGTACAAAGGAATTTGTTATTTTGTTTAAAATAGTCACAAATATAATTAAGCTCTTAATTTATGTTAAACTACACATGTGGCCATTACCATAACTGGATTAGGAATTTAATCTGTCACTCAAAGAGTGATACTGAACAGTTTTCATTTATAACCTTAGACACACTGTTTCAGTTACAGGGTCTGCAGCTGTTTGATATGAAAACTGAATTATTCTGTAGATTTGTTCGTGGGTTTTAATTTTAAAATGTGTTCCTGCAATAAAGTAGAGAATAACTCTTTAGTTGTCATCGCATATTGTCCTTTGTATGCTCATGAAATAATGTAAAAATGAAAACAGAAGATGCCTTTCACTCATTCTTACAGCAGTATTGTGTGAGTGCTTTTAGAAGTGCTGCTGAGTCAGATATGGCTTGGAATGGCTCACCCTTTATTAAAGACTAAGCATGAATATATCTGCTTCAAATGAAGCCTGGAGTGTGCCATGTGAAAATAGTGGTCTTCATGTGGGAACATAAGTTGTGAACTATTTGAGTCTTGGCATAAGTAATTTCATTCTTGCCTCTGATCTCAGAAACTGCAATGTGGATATGATTTACATTAAGTTGTAACTAATTTTTAATAAGTATATGTGTTTGCTCATATGTGTTATTCTGAGAGGGAACTGGAGGGGAAGAGGAGAACGTTGTGGGGGAACTCTGACAAAGTGATTCACTGCCCAATGTCTGTTATATTTTTTATTGATGGTGTCCAAACAGGGAGGGGAGGGCAAAAAGGAAGGGAAAGCAAGAGTAAAAATGGCATCTAAAACAATTAACTGTAGGAAAAAATAGAAAACTCCTCCCTCCCTTTTCTTACTCTTCTCCATCGTATTTCACGCATAGTAATTTTCCATCCTTGTCATCATAGGAAGACACAATGGCATCCCTTTCTTGTATTGGTTCAAGGGCGACAGCTTCAGCAGAGATGAGAATGTCAGTTGAGTGAGAAGAGGATGGGGGGAGAGTGCCATTGATTGAGAAGAGGATGGAGAGTTGTCCTGTGCCTGGCTGAGGTTTCTGGGCTCTGGGCTTTTGAACTGTGCTAAAACAGCACAAAGATGATTATTTTTTTTTTTTTAGGTAATTGAAATCTAGCCTATTACCTACATTTTGAATTTGGAATTGGGCAGGCTATAGGAAAGTGAACAAGCCTGATCAAGCGAAAGCTGATACTGTCCTTTAAGCAATGCTGTTGTAAATGTATTCTCTATCTCTGGCAGGTGTCACCTGCCATGATTGAAGTGAACGATAGGCATACAATTGTTGATTAATTTTGTAACTAGTGTCACCTCAAAGCTTCCTATCAGCCCTTTCATATAGCTTCTGATATTTCATTTTTGCACAGCAAAACGTATGAACTGGCTTGTTCTGCGCTGACTTTGAGAACAGAGTGGCTCATGCTGCTCACTGGGAGGAGAAGGCAGGGCAGTGCAAGACATAGGCATGTGTAGATCAATGTGCAGTAGGACAGGAAAGGCACCGAGAGGCTTCTCCATGCTTTTTCTTCAATTTATTTTCCTTGCTCCACGGCTCTTTCTTTCCTAGTCTGTAACAGTAAATATTGGGAGGGCAGGGAAGGGCAGGCATAATTCATCTCGTGGCACATGTTTTTCTTCCTCTGTTCTATTTCTCCTCATGGACTTGCAGCAACTCTCCACCTCCCCGTGTAGAGGAAGGTCTTCCATTAAAACCAAGGTGCACAGAGGCAGTGGCAACTTTCTAGACTTGATGCTTTCAGTCTTGAAGAAGAGAGAATTGTTAAAAAACATTGTTCACATTTCTCTCTTCCCTTCACAGGTGCCAAAAGTGTAGGTAATGATACAGGTAGAGAGGCTGGAACAATGTGAGAGGGAAGACTTAGCCTGCAGGGAAGCAAGACAGAGAGTGTAAGTGGGACAGAAGCTGACAGACCGTACTAAGCAGAATCTTTATTTTTAATGCCTTTATCTGTTTCTTACATTAACCTCATCCAAAGAAAGGACACACTTTGATCCAGAAATAACCTTAGAGAAAAGTGTTTGTAGCAGACATGATATTAAGTTGCTAAACTGGACAGTTTTCCAGGCATCTGCTTCAGTCATTGACTGGTGCTGATACTGCACAAGAGATTAGGACCCTATTTTTAAAATTACAGAAATGCAAATAATCAGTGGATATGGATAAAGGAAGCACTCCTGCTGCTGCTAGGGGAATAAACTCAGTTCTTCACAATCTGAGATTTCATTACCCTTGTTTTATGCTGCATTAACTAGCATAAGCCATGAAATTACTTACTCCATTTAAAAGCCTGAGTGTTTTGGTTTGGTGTCCTTCAGTTGTAGTGAATTCTGTATATTTACACTTGAACTGAGTTTTCTTTACTTGTGTAAAGTCTATTGGGCAGTCATCTCTTGATCTTCTGTAACATGGGCAAGGGGAAGGAAGAATGTTAATCCCTTCTCTTTATGAATTGATACATACAGTTAGCTCTTTGGGTAGGTGTTAAGCATAAACCCCCTCTCCAAGTTTATCCTTTCCAGAAGGAATTTAGTTCTTTCCCTGCTTAGAGTTTGTTTGGAAGAGTCGCTTTCAAAGTGTCAATAAACATTTTCAGTGAACATCCTTACAGTTACCTTGAACCGAGGAACTTTATCTAAAATAATGTGTACCAGTTTTACTACAGGCATGAGAGCCAATTCCCTCTGCCCCCATTCCGAAGAACTGCAACTGCTGTAGTATTATTGCGTGAGAATCCCAGGTGCTGGAGGAGATCCAAGCTGTGGCCTACTAAAGTCACCCTGTTCATTCTCTGGTAGTACATTTTTATTTCCAGAGGAGAAAGAGCAGGAAATTTAATACTTTTCTTTGGAATGAAAAGCACCTTTGAAAGGCTGTGCTCAGTTAAGTGTCTTATTTGTAATTTTGCTGTTACTGTCTTTCTTATCATTTTTAGGTGAATTTTCACAAGGGTTTGATTGTATGTCACTTGGAATTTAGTTGGCCCCTTTTCGGTCCCTTTTTAAGTTGATAAGCCAAATTTATGATGTTAACAATGATCTCTGATGTGCAAGAATAAGTCTGGGCTTACTCTGTCAGATCTTTCAGATTGCTTAGCTTTTGATGCTGTGTCTTTGAAGGGGTGTTGATATCTTAATAAATTTCAGCAGAACCGCACTGGGGTGGTTTCAGCCTTCAGTCTCTCACCCTGCGCTCCGAAAGCACTCAGAGGAACTGAGCTCACTCCCTTTAGCTTATGGTTTCTCTCATAAGAAAAGCAAGGGTTTACTTGCCTGTTCAAATTATGTGTGTGAGGTACCAAAGGGAAATGAGATGCTCTGAGCTGGAATAATCAGTGTTCCACCACATCTTTTAGCAGACTCGGAAGCCATGGCGGTCTGATACCATCTGCACACCAAATGTGCTGGTTCCTGACATTCTACATGAGAAGTCAAAAAGAGAACAAATCCTTCCTTGATCACTGGACTAAAGCATTAAATGAGATAGACTCACAAAAATTGCTGCCTTGTTCTGTTATCTCTAATATTTCTTTGATCTGTGCCAATTTCAACTATTTTGGTAACAGTTCATGCCACTTTTTGTCAAACATCAGTTATTATCTAAAATCTAATTTATGTAGTTTGAATATATCAGAAAATAAGATTCAGGTTTTCTGGTGGTAGATGTTTATAAGAATGCATTGGTCATGATTCTTGTCTATCTCTTTTTCTGAAACAAACCATGATTTCCATAAATATGAAATGCATTCACTGTGTTCTAAAACTCAAAACAACTGTGTTCTTAATACTGGTAATTGCCAAAGCCTGTTAGTTATATCAGTGAAAGAATGTAAGTTCTCTCATAGCAATGCAAATTGTAAGGCTTATTTCTTAGGCTGAGCCATTGTGGTTTGAGGTAGTACTGTCTCCTTTTGTCAGTTGACATGTATTTTTTAGCTCTAACTTGAAGGCTATCCAGTGGACCATTAGCTTAAGCTGAATCAAGAAGTGGATACTGGCCTACTTTTCTTGGTCATGATTAGTTCAGCAGTGTGGATTCCCTGGGCTTCTATCTTTTTAAACAAGTGATATAGCAGGATTGTAATCTTTTTTTTTAATGTTTATTGTATAGCGTTACATGATTTTTGTCTTCAACTCTTTCATTATCCAGTTTCCTCTTGTTTTTGAATTTCATTACTATTTCACTACTCACCTTAAAGTCAATCCTAAATATAGACAAAGACTGAAGTGAAATAGGTGTTGGCATGTTGAAGGGAGTTCCTCGAACAGACCTCATAAGGCTGATGGAGAGGCAGCTGCAATGGTCAGTGTTTCTGAACCTTGCGGGACTGCTGGTGTGAATGCAAAACTGGATGGATTTACCCAGTTTTAATCTTGAATCACTCTTCAGTTTCTCAAGCTCAGCCCTGGTCATCAGTTTCATTAGAACTGAAGATTACTATTCCAAGGAGGTTTCCTCAGGTTTTTGGATTGGTGTTACTTCAGGGTCTGTATTTTTTTAATAGTTTTTTTAACCTCACTGGGGATAGAATGACTCATTTCTAAGCTTACCAGAATCTGCACTTTATAATACAGAGTAGTGAGCATTTTTATTTAGTTAGTATTTGTTCCCACATTAGAGCTCAATTCTAGTTCAGACTTCCCTCTCCTCTTTTCATTGCAAAGTGCAAAAAAAGCACATGGACACAGTGTGTTTGCATTTCTGAGATGCCAAAATGGCAACGTATTCTCAATCCTCTTTGCACTAGGCCAGAGGCTGAGGTGGAATTTTCCTGCCAAGTATAATGAGGGTTCATATTCCTTGGTCTGTGGATATTTACTGAGAAGAAGGAGGGAGATAAAGTTCAGATTCAGATTTTTGATGGAAACTTGGCCGAACTCTTTACACTAAAAAGATTTTATTTATAGTTCAGTCTCTATACTGAGGACTGTTTTTGGTAGAAACTTTGTACTATGTAGGAGCCAATATATGATGTGATGTACAGTAGGCAACAATTTGTTGAAGCGGCTCATGTAACTTCAGTTTTCTGTGCTAGTGTGTCTTATTTCTGATATGTTTTTATGAAAAAGTAAAAATTGTGATCTGACTCACCTCCTTTTGCTTAACTGTGTCTCTGCACTTCCAAGCTTATCAGTTATTCATGTGTTGCCCTAACTCCAGTGAAGTTCAAACTTCTTCTGAACTTGCAGTGAGAACAGTACGTGGCAGTTAAAAATTTATCTTTAGCTTAATGCAGAATTGCAGAGTTAATTTAGTGCCTTACTGTGAAAGAAATTCACTTGGTAAGTCTAGACCAAATGGAATTTCACGTATTTTTGAGATGAAATTGAACAGCTAAGGATTAAGTAGTATGGTAGAATTTTGCTCCACTCCTCTCACCCAAAGATGAAATTCTTTGGAGCTGTTGTTTGATGCCATCAGTTCCACAGCACAGTACTGTTGAGATGATGCTGTTAGCTACTTGTGGAGCCTTCAGAAGGACGAAGTCTTTGTACTAGTTGAATTAGGGTGTATATTTTTGGTGGGTTAGATTGCGTCCAGGAATGTCATAGGAGCATTTAATCTAAACCGAGTTTCTGCGTTCTTGTCTCTTAACTATTTCTAAAGAAGTTGCATATGAAGCCCCAGTTTGAGCAGAAGACATGATGGAACAGCCTGGACATTGCTAGGTCTGGAGGCCAGCAGGCAAAGGAAGACATATAAGACTGACAGACCAATTCCTTAAATTCCCATTTAAGAATTAGTCTTTTGGGTACTCTTACAGTTTGCATGGACTTTGGGATGCTAAGACAGAAAGAGCCTCAATTTTTGGTGGACTCTGACAAGCTCTCAAACTTAGAATGTGTGGTGATGTCAAATCTGGCTAGTGCCTTATATTTTGTTTAGGTGATAGTTGCACCTTGAAGCAGTAATAGAGGTTCTAGTTGGGGTGAGGCATACTAGAGACCAATTTATTAGTAAATAGTGCAGGACCTGCAATATTTGGCTTATGTTGACCATGACTAGTACCCTCTCTTCATGTGTCTGTCTATATGTCTCTCTGTCTGCATGTATATGTAAAGTAATTGGCTCTTAAAGTTTGGCTAAGGAAATCAAAAGCTGTAGAAATCCAGGTTTCCAGGGGATTTTGCAGAGCCTTCACAGTTCTGAGGTGGCCTCTTGTCAGCCATCATCAGTGTCTTGTGTAGCAGCTTGTCATCCTAGTTCCTTTCTTTAAATTGGGATTTGGATTTGAGTTAGGTCATCTAAACCTGCAAGAGCCAATGTTGTAAAGCACAGTGCAGTTCTTGGATTTTATTGGAAAAGGAACAAAGCTTCTGGCTTTTTTGCCCAGATTGGGTTGAGGTTTGGGAACAAATGACTTGGAGAGCAGGAGAGAGGAGAGGGCTGTTTGGGTTATTTTTGTTTGTTTGATGGATACTACAGAAGCCCCAAAGTTAGGAACAGGGCTGATATCAGTGTTAGTTCTTGCCTTATGGTCTCATTTAGTGCAGAGGTAAGCAGTCTCAAGGTTAAGGTTTAGGTTACTTTGATGTCTCTGATTAGGGTCTGAGCATCTAAAACTGAGAGAGTGCTATTTACTGCTGGGTCCTGCAGTCAGAAGAGCTAGGAGGAGGCTCAAGTAGAAAGTGCTGTGTTGCAGTAGCATTTTTCTTCATGGTGGTAGCCTTCTTGGTTTAGGCTTTTTTCATCTAAAGCCACTGTAGATAAACAGGTATAATTTTGGAACCTGGAATTATGACCTGTCTAATAGCAAAGAAAAAATGATTGCTAGGACTTAGCCGAGAGGACTTGTGAGAGACTCTAGAAATTAAGAGGTTCCTTATTTGCCCTGTTCTGCCCATGTTACAAGTATTTTTCTTGACATTTTGGTATTCAACAGAAACATACTAAGGATTTTGTAGTGGTGGCAGATGCTGACAAAAATTGGTATCCTACTGAGAATGTTTTGAATCTAAGTTTACAGATAGAAAGAAACAGTAAATTGATTGCTTATGCTCTTTGTGATTCACGTAAATTAAAGATAATAAATACTTCCTCCCAAAGCAGACTTGTGCTCTGACAGTAGAGCACATAGAGCAAAACCTCTGCTAGCTGTTGTAAATACAATCATAGAATGGTTTGGGTTGGAAGGAACCTTAAAGGTCACCTAGTTCCAACCCCCTGACATGGGCAGGGACACCTTCCACTAGACCAGGTTGCTCAAAGCCCCATCCCAGCCCTCCAGGGGTGAGGCATCCACAACTTCTCTGGGCAACCAGTTCCAGTGCCTCACCTCCCTCACAGTAAAGAATTTTTCCTCATGTGTAAGTCTACCCATTTCTAGTTTAAAGCTATTACCCCTTGTCCTGTCACGTAGTGTTGGATGGTGCTGTATGTGCTTGCCGTTACAGAACATGAACTTCGTTAGCCAGCTTTAGCCAGAAGAAATAAGCATTATTCTTTTCAGGAGGGTTAAAATATCAATTTTATACAGCCACAACATGTAATTGTGTCTCTCAGATACCAGTCCTTTCCTCATCTTGAAAAAAACAGTGACAGTAGATGAAACTTCATTAGAAGAATTCCAGTCAATGACTGGGTAAGAAACAGTGGTCTAAGAAAGTTAAAAACCCCTTGTTTTTATTTTACCTACCCTTTTTTCTTCCTAAAAGTAGTATGTGAGGATCTGTACTTTGTAAGCATGTGCTAAGAACTAGCTAAAACATAGTCAAATGTATTGAGAACACATTTGTTTGTCACTGGTGTATTAATGCTTTTTAAATGCAACTCTTTGTTTCCAGGCCTTTTTGCAAATGTGCAATCTGCCAATCCGGGTGGTTTGCAGGGCAAATGCCGAGTACATGTCCCCATCTGGTAAGTGTGGCCTTCATTTAGATTACTACGTTATACCTCCATTTTGATACCATGGCAACTACGCCGTGTCTTGCTGATAACAGTCGATCAGTGCTCCTGTGTGTGGGTTGCCATCTCCGCTTCTCTCCAGTGCGGTTTCTCCTCTGCAAACAATTAAAACAGTCAAATGCAAAGTAACACTGGGACAATGTGTTAACTGCCCTGTGGATGCAGTACCTGTATAGAATGCTCAAATGCCTGGTGGAAACCTCTCAAGTGCCTGAGAGTGGTTGAATTCTGAAGCAGAAAAACATGTTTCCAAAAGTGGCTTTATTCTGCATCCAGGGAATATTCCAGTAAATGCTGTTACGTTTTCCCATTGCTGGGGTGAGACAGCGTTATAGAAAGATGATCTTTTTCTGCCGTCTCTGGGAGGTGATTGCCAGGATGTTGATACAGAAGAAGACTGAAGGGTGCACTGTCATTGTTAGGGGTGACAGGCAATTTTAAATTATCCACTGATCCATGAGACTCTGGAAAAAATCCAAACCTCCCAACAATGAATTATTAGAAAGGTGACTGGTTGCCTGAAAACATCAGAGGCTGGCTTGAGAAGGTTGCCTGAAAATCAGAGTTGCTAAATGCAGGGCAAAACATCTTTCAATCCTTGCACCCTGTCCTGGATTTTTGCTGTGTGAGAGAGGTATTTATTTACCTGGTACCTGGCTTCGGCTGATGACTGCCACATGGAAGTGCCTGTCAGTATATGTCTCCTAGCTGCATGGGTTCTGTTGCTACTACTGATATTTTGGTCAAAGCAGTGAAATGATGCGAGTTATGAAAAACCCAAGTTGCTTGGCAGCAGTGAAAAACCAGCAAAATACAGAGGTATATAAATTGTTTTGTTAGTAAATAAAGGTAGCTTTGAAATGCTGAATCCATACATGGAGGAGCACCTTGTGTGCACAGAGGGGTGTCTTGCATGTGCAGGAGGACTGGTGACAGTTGCATGCTGTTACTTCTCTGCCACTTGGCACTGTTGTCCGCTCTTGCTGGCATCTGATGTAATTTGGGTCTGAACACTTCCTTCTTCCTCTGAAAACAAGGAGCACAAGAGGGAAAATGATGCTGCTTCAGGTTTAAATGTAGGTAGAAATACATGTGTTCTTTTTGCCCTTATTCCTGCAGTCATTATTTTTATTATTATTTTTATTCACTTGCCATATGTGCTTTCTTTATGTTGGTCCTTTACAGTAATTCAGACAAGGTTTTAATTTGTTCCCTTCTCCCTCCCTACTGACCTGTCTCACAGCAGCAGCAGAGAGAGAGCAGCATCTCATCGTTTTGGGGAGAAGGTTATCATAGTCATTGTAATGACAAAACCCATTCTGAGGGATTCAGGAGTATGATCTTGGTGCGTGAAGCACAGTCTGGTTTAAAACACTGAATTCTGAAGCATGGCAGGGTCTCTATTTCTTTCTGCAACATGCAGCATGTGGATGCAGATGAAGCCTTTGTTGGTGTGATGAACTTCATTTATTGCCCTTAGGCAATAAATCGAGCCAGTGAGAAGTGAATCTCATGATTAAGACCATGACTGAATCTGCTATTATCATGAGCAGTGTTTGAGCTAGGCTGAACAGTAGGTTGTGTTTCAGTGAAAAGAGTGAATGTATTGATAATAATATATTTGGAGTCAGATGGGTGCTGATCTTGTTCTTTGGGCTGCCCGTTGGGAGCAGTTTGCCCACAGTTAGAGGTGGGCAAAGTAGAGTAAAAAGGGTTCTCTGCCCCACTGCACTGTGCAGACTTATTTACTGCTGTTGGGCTTGAGGATGTTTTCAGTAATACAAAACATCCAGCATTTTATGGATTATTTCAGTCATGTAAATAATCCTAAAGGATTTAGTCTTAAATGTAAGGTTGATGTTTATCAGTTACACTTGGGTGAAGATTTGCAGGACAGAAAACCTGGTTAGGGTGGATTGGAGCAGGAGCCCTCAGCTTCACACCCTGAGAGCTGGGAAAAGGGGTGTGAGGCAACTTCTGTCATGCTTCTGGGCTTGCTGTATGTAACAGGGCTTCCCCTTGTATCTTTGCTTGCTTTAAAGCTTTAGGTCAGTTCTGCATGTTGGGAAGGTTACCAGGCAGTGAAGGTGGTGCATGCAGACTTGGGAGCCCTTCACACCCTGACAAGTTACGTGATACAATTATTTCCCAGTCTGCTTTTCAGGACTGGCCATTTTTAGCCCTTCTCCATGCTGGACCGTGAGGACTCAGCTTCATAGTCTGAATGTTGAGCCTTACTAGGATTAAGTTTTAACCCCATTTTGCTTCTGTGATGATGAAGCAGCTCCTTACCCCTCCCAGCTCCCCAGATTGTGATGCTGTGGGTCTCATACTGAGAACCTCTTCCTGACCCCAGGACCATGAGGCTAGAAAATGCCAAGCTCACAACTGGAGAGTGAAGATTAGGGCAGCCAGTAGGAGCCAGCTGGCCCAGTTGTTGGAAATCTGAAGGACTGGAGGAGGGAGAGTCAAGATCCTGACTTGCTGAGTGTGTGCTTGCACTTCCCCCTGCTTGCATTCCTGGGCATAGTGCCATGTCTCCCGTCATCTTTTCAGCAGCCTTTTCCCCTCCAGTGGGTTAGAAGGGAGGGTGGGAACGTGTTGTGTCGTAAAACTAGCCAAAGGCTCTGTCTGCTTTCCTGGGATTTCCCAGCTGTGCTTCTGAGAAACATTGAATTAAGTCTTTCCAGCAAAGCAAAATCCATTATTAAAATACAAGTAGATAGATCTCACTCAATAACTTTGAAATACACAATTGCAAGTATTATATGTAGAAGAGGTTCAGAAAGAGGAGGATGTTTGTTATTACAAATGTTCTCTGGGTGAGCTATGCATGTTAGAGCTTTGCTTGTGCTCATTTGAAAGAAACAAAACCCTGCTGATGTTCAAGTGTACCTACAATATTTAATTGCTTTGAAAATTTTAAATGATGTTTTACAGGTATAAAAGGCTCTTACTAAAATAAATTTCTCATTTTACAGGCAAAGTACCCTTTATTCATGTGGGAAATCAAGTAGTATCTGAACTTGGGCCCATAGTCCAGTTTGTAAAAGCCAAGGTAATAATACGTTGTTTTTGTCAATTAGTGAATAGCATGTCAATCCTATTTAGCTTTGTGCTGATTTGGTGGTCTCTCTGTAATGTTACTTAAAAGAAATACGTGCTGGAATAGAAGTTTGTTAAGGTGGAACTGTTTTTCTTTGTCATTTACTCAAATTCTGGAAGTAAATTCTATGCAGCATAGCTATATACCAGTGCTGGTCTCTGGGACTGTTCTGTCCCTGGGTCGTGGAGCATTTTAAGCCCAGAGCTGACTGGTTTAGATTCTGAAGTGTCAGATGCTGTCCAGATTTGGCTTTACTTCCTCCTCCTAACCCTCCCGTATATTTTAAAAACTACTGTATTTTCACTGAGCAGTTGGTAAAGCTGTATCACAGATATGGGTTTGTGTTTACTCCTTGCCACAGATACACACTAACCAGGAAGCTGTGTGCTCAAACTGTTTTGTCTATAACTGATGATAGGCTATATTTCTTGCAGATTAGCTATGTTATGTTATGATGATTTCTTTTTTAATTCTTAAGGGTGTATGTAAAAATTGCATATGTAATTTGTTACTCAACTATGTAAGAGATCAGGATCTGAGCCAAAGCTCACTGATTTCAGAAGTCCTTGGGTAAGGCATTGTTGAATATACCAATATCCTTTCTTCCATGTGTGTCTTTTTTTTTTTCTCTTTTCCCCATTAGGGCCATTCTCTCAGTGATGGGTTGGATGAAGTCCAGAAAGCCGAGATGAAAGCCTACATGGAATTAGTCAATAATATGCTCTTGACAGCAGAGGTACAGCAAACCATAGTAACTCCACATGCTTACATAAGTAACTATAGGCAAGAAAGCTTTAGGACTTTTCCCTATATTGGAAATACTTCTTGTTCTTAGATTAGGTTGTTAATTTTTGAGGAGAAAGAAGGCAGGAATAAATTCTCTGTGTGCTGTGGGTTGCTTGCTGAATGAAATGTTCCTGTAGGCACAAGCCAAATGTATGATCCCCTCACCTAAGTGAAGTGTGTCACATAGCAGAAGTAGTAACCAACTGGAAAATGCTAGTGGTCCTGTGGATCCCACCCAACCCACAGCTGGCCAGGCACCCTGATATCAACTTCCACAGTGTACGTGCTCACATGCCTAGTGGGAAGCTGGATTTGTGTCCATGGCCAATTAACATGATGCAAACCCAGCATGGGAGCAGTGTTGGAAATGCTGGGAACCTGCAGGTGCCTGGGGAGATGAGGGCTGGTAACCTGTGCACTGAGCTAAGTGCAGGTTGGGCAGTGGGAATGGGCCTATGGTTGCAGTTTGGATCTAGTTCCATAAAACATATGGCATTTGGCCCCATTAAAAGATAAAAACATAAG
>JAVHNF010025952.1:17497-28531 GCA_034783455.1 Micropsitta finschii | reverse complement strand
GAAAGAGTCTGTAATGGTTACTTTATTATTGTACATTAGTGTGGTTTGTCTTATTTCTGTAAACCTAGTACCAAATAAGCAAGTTTTAAATGAAATATCCATTTAAACAAACATGTCACTTACTTAGTTTTCAAATATAAAAAAGCCCAAAGGCTGACCTGCTATTTTTTTCCTTTTACAAGGCAGGCCTGGTCGGTAATCAAAAGTGAATACATATCTTTTGTTAGGATTAGCCTAAGTCATTGCAGGAACCTATTTTCTTCTGAAGCACAAATAACATAACTTTTCTCAATTGCTGTCTACCCTGAATATTTTTCTGTAAATTTAACAAGTGTATATGCAATCAGGGTTGTTGTGGTTTTTTTTTTTTTTTCAAATATATACTAAATTACAGATCTAAAAAATAAATTCACATTGAAAAATTCAAAAACATTTGATTTTCTTTTCAAATAAATGTTGTTTAATTCAAAAGCATTTAAAATCCCTAAGATGAATGGAATCTGTCCTAGAATTACTACAAACACTGATAACTAGGTGTAAAAATATTTTAAAAGAATTTTCTGAGGCTAAATTTGCAATATTTACCCTTAAAAAAAATATGTAAGACTAGATAAAAACCAGCCAACACACCTGTGCAATATTCGAGATTTGTTATGATTCCAGTGATTCTTTGATTTTTTTTCAGGTTTGCTAATCGAATTTTGCACCATTAAACATTAAACTTACTCATTTGTTGCTGATCATGCTTAGTTTTTACTAGTATTGAGGTAATTGCTCATTTCTCTATTAACATTTAACCAGAATTTTGAAATGTCCAGCAGTGGTGAAGATGCTAGCAATAGCAGGTGTAAACCAGAAATTATCAGCAATCATAAAGCAAGCAAGCTGAGAAGGAGTTATTAAATAATCATATCCCAAGCTTAAATAGAACAAAATGTAGTGGGCAAACTTTGCTATTTTACTATTCTTAAACACAGTGAGACTGTATAAATACAAGTGCCCGCTTATAACTTGTAAGTGCCAGCAGCCTAAGCTCTGAAGTAATTTTGAATTCAATTAATGTGAGAAGCTGAACAAACCAAATCCCTTAGTAATGTCAGTACATGAACGGCTGCTTTTCCAAACTAGAATATACAAACAAGAAAATGCAGCTTGTGAAGAAAAAGCATACTGCAAAAGTTCAAGCTTAGTTACTTTAGCAATGCCAGTTAAAGGAGATGAATATACAAAAGCAAATACAGTAAAGAGATTATTTTAAAAATTAAGTGCCATGGTTTAAGCCCAGCCTGTAACTCAGAACCACACAGCTGCTCGCTCACTTCTCTCCCTTCTTCCCCACTTCCCACTACTGAAGGGATGGCGAGGAGAATCAAAAGTATGTAACTCCCATGGTTTGAGATAAGAACAGTCCAGTAACTAACGTATAACACAAAACTACTACTGCTACGACCAATAATAATGATGAGGGAAATAACAAGGGGAAAGAATATAAAACTAAAAAGAGAAAAGGAAAAGAAAACAATAAACCCAAGTGATGCACAATACAATTGCTCACCACCTGCTGACAAACACGCAGCCCAAACTGAGCAGCGATCTCTGCCTTCCGGGTAACTCCCCCTAGTTTATATACTGGGCATGACGTGCTGTGGTATGGAACACACCTTGGGTTAGTTTGGGTCAGGTGCCCTGTCTCTTCTTCCTCCTGGCTACCCGTGCCCCTCCTCCCTGGCAGAGCAGGAGACTGAAAAGTCCTTGATGAGGGTAAGCAATACTTAGCAACAACTAAAAACATCGGCACTGTTCTCAGACTGAAGTTGAAAACACATCACTGAAACAGCTACTAAGAAGGAGAAAAATAACTGCTAAAATTGAACCCAGGACAGTAAGTTATTTATTCTCTTGTATATATTCTCTCTGTCTGGAGCTTCCCAAAGAAGCCACAGGAAGGAAAGACCTAGATTCAAACTATTTCCCTAGGATTTCAGTGCTTACTTCAGTCAGCTGATGAAAACCAGCATTGCTTCATTTTCACCAAATTAGTTTCAAATACAGAAATTTTTCCCCATTTATTTCCATAATTCATGTTTCTGTTGTTTTTTTTTTTGTAGGTAGATAATATGTTTCTTGAAACCTCTTTATTGGCTGTATGAAAGGCTGCCCTAAATAAGGTTGGCTTTAGCTAAACTAAACTGCTACTAACCAAGAGTATGTGTTGTTCTCATATTAAAGTAATAGCAGAGATTAGAAGAAAAAAATTTAAAAAGTCTGAAGCAAAACACTTCTAGAACTGGGAGCTAAACTGTGGAGAAGTTTAAATCTAGGTCAAAACTTTATGGCTGAGACCTATTTTTAGAATTGATTTCTTAGTCTATTTTAACTATTTATGCTTATGTTACTCTACAAAGCTAGTGTGAAGGAATGGAAAATCATGATCAATTGTTAACAATAAATATGATGTGTCAGTATTTGTTGTCATCACAATATAATATAGATTATTTGCACTGGAGGGATATAGATGTACAGATCTGCCTTACATATATGCCTATACATCCAAAATGGCTGAGTCTCGTGACACTTAATATATGCATTACTTCTAATAGCTTTTCCAACATCAGATACCAAGAAATTGTGATAGCCAATAGAGTATGATCTTCTCTTTTAACAGAGACATCAATACAGTCAAATGTAAACCCACCACCTGCATTCATAGATTGTTGTGGTTTAAGCTCAGCCAGTAACTCAGTACCACGCAGCTGTTAGCTCACTACCCTCCTTCCTCCCCCCGCTCCTGGAGGGATGGGGAGGAGACTCGAAAGAATGTAACTCCCACAGGCTGAGATAAGAACAGTCCAGTAACTAAGGTATAACACAAATCACTGCTGCTACCACCAATAATAATAATGATAAGGAAAATAACGAGGGCAGAGAATGCAATTGCTCACCACCTACTGACTGATACCCAGCCCGACAAGAGCAGCTATCTGGGCCTCCCAGGCAACTCCCCCCAGTTTATATACTGGGCATGATGTACTGTGGTGTGGAATATCCCTTTGGCTAGTTTGGGTCAAGTGTCCTGTCTCTTCCAGCTTCCTGTACCCCTCCTCACTGACAGAGCATGAGGCTGAAAAAGCCCTTGGTCAGAGTAAACATTACTTAACACACCAATGTTTTTAGCTGTTGCTATTGGCACTGTTTTAAGGCTAAAGTTGAAAACACAGCACTGCACCAGCTACGAAGAAGGAGAAAAATGTCTGCTACAGCTGAACCCAGGGCAGTCATAACTCAGTTTGAACCTGGATTATATAGGCTTGTTTAGGCAGGAATCAGTACAACTTAAGTTATTGTACTAAATGTAGTTCATTGAAGCATGTGGATAGGGTTTTGAAGTAGCTTTTAGCTAAACAAATTTAAAGTCTGATTTACTGTGAAGTTATATAAATTCTGGGTATAGCTAACAGGCTGAGATCTGAACCTTTTCAATAGCAGCTTAAGTGAAGAGGGTGTAAGTACACATGGGATTTCATATGAATAGAGATGAAATGTGAAGAACAATTATTGAGCTATGGGAGACCAAGTACAGGAAAAAACCTGTAAAAAAAAAAGTCTATAATTTTTTTGGTGCACAGGTTCTGACTTGTGACTTGGGGACAGAGAAGAGACTTGCATTCTTGTGTTCAGAGGCATATAGAAAATATAATCCCTGAGTCCAGATGCCCAATTATGAAAACAAGGTTTGATAGAACCCAGGAATCCTAAAACTGAGTGCTGAACGCTATTAGGTTTTTGTTCACGTACTTATAAGGGAGTGTTTACGGTATTCCTATGTATAATGTGAAATACTGTCTGGTAGCAAGGTATGACTGGGAGTATATGGATGCTCTGCAGCTTCATGGTGTGGAGCCTTCTTGAGTGTTAGCCTTGTAATAGAGGAACACCTCCCTGCTACAGCCAGAGAAGAATGAGCCCTTGGACTGCAGATCAAGGAATAAGTGTGAATCACTGTGCTCTCTCCACTGAGAGCTGTAATAAGTAACTGCAAGGACTCTTTCCACCTACAATAGAAAGAAGCAAAGATATAAACATGAGAGATGTTTGAAGGAAACAACAGAACCTAGGGACCTCTTGAGGTCATGTAGCCCAGCTTTCTGCTTGGAGCAGGGCTGACTTCAAATTTAGAGCTGGCTTGTTCAAAGACCAAATCTGGTCTTTGTTGTTGTCTTGTGTTTGGAGAAGGAAATAAGTTTCAAATTTATTTAAAAGGGAACTCTCCTTCTGCAGAGAATTTCATCCAAATAGGTGTTGGATGAAATCTTATTACAAGGATTATTATATTGAAGATTCTACTATTACTAGCGCTTGCTTTCTGCTTTCTGTTAGGGAGACCGTTGGTTCCAGCAACATGGAGGATGATGTCAGCTTGAAGTTCCATCAGCAGCTTCTGTTCATTGATGAAAATCTGGTGGCTGAAGATGTAGCGGCTTTAAAATTTCTCTGTACTGACTTTCTCCCCTTCAGAAAACTAGAAAGGGTGAAGTCAGCAGTGGACATCTTTGAGCTTCTCATGGCTGAAGAATATTTGAACGAGAAAGATACTTTCCTACTAGCTGAACTCTTATACACAATTAAATGTCATTCCTTGCTCAAGAAACTTGGTTATACCAAGGAGAAAGTGCAGGAATGTCTGCATGAAAAGGGAAGAGTGTCTCCTTACAGGTAAGCTTGCAGTGGGATTCCACTCTGTCCATTACTTCCATCTATGCCACACTTTTCCCTTTCCATTTTTAAATTCTCAGATAGCTTTTAGTTTCTATACCATTTTCTGTTCTGCTTTTATCTTACTGGATCTCTGTTACAGGCAGATGCTGTATGAATTGTCAGAGAACATTACCAATGACATGTTGAAGGATATCATATTCCTCCTGAAAAACTGTCTTCCAAAGCGACTGATAAGTCTGGTATGTGAAGAGAGGCAAATATGTTTATGGTGAGAACAGAAGAAACAGGGGGGAAATAGGAGGAAAAGGATGAAGAGAAAAGTATTTGGCAGAATAAGGCATAATCTGCAGCTAGGCTGGTCAGTATTTATAGGGTTAGCAAGGAGGATTCTGTTGACAGATAAGTATGGAATTCGGTGGTTTGTGCCAAGGTCAGTCACTGGCAGTCCACAGATCATAAAAGGGTGGCAAATCAAATCTTCACCTGATCTGAGCAAAGGAGATTCATGTCTGTATGTCTTTGGTACCATTTCACAGCAATGGAGCCTTGAAGCCTTCTTAAAGCCAAGAGTCATTAAAATGGTTTGGGTTTGAACAAGACCATATCAAATAATAACACAGCCAGTAGCTTTCCATGGAGCAATATTTCCACCTCCCCCAGTGATGTAAAACTGACCCTTTGAACATTGTTTGTAGAAAGCAAAGCGGATACTAGTGTAGATTTTGAGTTCTAAGGAGCAATAACCATATTCTGTATTTTGTTCTCTCTTTTTGGCTGTCAGTCTGCTCTGGAATTGATGATTTTATTGGAAAAACAGAGCCTTTTAACTGAGAGCAATGTACAGATACTGGAGGAAATCTGTATGCATGTTTCACCCAATCTCCTGGAAAGAGTAAACTGCTACAAAAGGGCAAAAGGTGAGAAATTCAGAGTTGGGAAGTACATTTACTAAAATGCAGGAAGAACTAGAAGGGCTTGGGCAACTGAACCTGAAGATCCTATGTTTGGATTGCTGGAACAGGAGCCAGAGAGGGATCACACATCTTCAAGCACAAATTTGTCTTAACAGTCTCTAACCTGTTTTACTTCCTACCTGAATTCCAGTAGGGACATACTGGAATATCTGAGGCCCCATAGAGCAGTCCAGTACATACAGAACAGGCTAGAAAACTGAAAATCTGTTTACAGTTGTTGCACTTCTCCATTTCCCTATGAATAGTATTGAAATGATTTAAGAATATACACTATGACAAGGCAGTTGCCTGCTAATAAGGTAGTGAAGCAAACTGTGCATGTGTGTTTGAAGTGGTAGGCTGTGTTATAAAATGTGTGATACGTATTATCAGGGATTATACAGCAGTTTGTAATATTCCTTCATTTAACACCCTGAAGTGACTATAAGCATACTGGGGAAAATGTTCTATTTATTTAAGCACTGGGAAGCAAGTTCTGGGAAATACAAAGCTACTTGCACCCAGTAGGTACAACAGCACTCAGTGTTTCGTGAGTTCCATTCCCACATGTTTCTGAGCGTGTTTCAAAATTGCTTTCTATTTTAATATATCTCTCAGTAAGCATTGGTACACATATGCCTAATGTGCAGATTCATACTGGTTTAACTAGAAGGCACTTGTTTTCTCTCTTTTTGTCTCTTTCTGCTCTTAGTGTCTCTGCCTCAGCAGGAGAACACTCTGCCCATTGAGGAAATTTCACTGTCTCACACTGGAGATATCAAAGTATTCCCTTTCTCAGAGGTACACTGCAGTACATATCGCAAGCTTGGGTTTTAGAAGTTTAAGGGGTTGGGGTTTTTTTGCCCTTATTTTGAAGCCATATTGGCTGTGGTTTTGCTAAATCTTCTTACTTGGTTTAGGAATGGAAAAAGCATATTTTTTCAGCATGTAAGAAATACAGTTGCATATAGTGTCAAATAGTGGAAGCCAAAAATACTATTGGTCATGTGCAGCTGGGAGGGAAAAATGATGTTAGAAAGAGAGATGAGTGAGAGCAAAAGCTAGAAAGCGGGCCTTCTAAGAGAATGGGTTAGTCAGTTGGTGCTGTCATGGTTTAACCCCAGCCGACAGCTAAGTACCACATAGCCACTTGCTCCCTCCTCTCCTCTTTCCTTGTGGGATGCTGAGGAGAATCAGAAAAAGGTAAAACCAATAGGTTGAGATAAGAACAGTTTAGTAATTGAAATAAAATAACAATAATAACAGGAAAAAGAGAGAGGAATAAAACCTGAGAAAAATAACTGATGCACAATACGATTGCTCACAACCTGCTGACTGATGCCCAGCCCATTCATGAACAAGAACACCCCAGCCAACTCCCCCAGCTGATATACTGAACTTGATGTTCTAGGTTAGGGAATACTCCTTTGGCTAGTTCAGGTCAGCTGTCCTGCTGTGCTCTCTCCCAGCTTCTTGTGTCCCTTCTCACTGTCAGAGCATGGGAAACTGAGAAGTCCTTTGACTTATGGTCAGCATTACTACTCCCAGTTTTTCAGTGTACCAGTCCTTAATCAGTTAAACCTCTCTTGCAGCATGAGGAATCAAACTGGGAAACTTAGCAGAGCTATAACTGGTCTCTTTTTTGGGGAAAAGAGAGGAAAGGAGGGGGCATCAGTCCAGCTGTAGATGAGGAAAACCAGTGATCTTTCTAAGGATGCTTCCCAGCAGTGAAGTTCTAGTAGACAAGAGCTGAGGAAAGTGAGCTATGTCATATTGGAAGGGTTTGGATTACTTCTGCTTTGAGCTGTATTTGCTCTACATGTCCCCACGGTTTGGGGAAGCGTTCAAGCATGGCAGTTGGCACAGTAAGAAAATAAATGTAGTTTTATTAAGGAAGCGTAGATTTAAAAGAATTTTAAAAGAACAAGTGAGTGTTTCCGTAATCCTGATGATTGCATTTGATTTCTCTATCAGGTGATGACAGCTCATACATTTTTTTCCATGCTGTATAATAAACCATTGACACTTCACTGTTAGAAGCTGTTTCTGTTTAGAACGATTTATAGAATTCTATGAACTCTCTATTTTTATAGAATTCGCTATCCAAGAGAATTGTTATAGGACCGTGTTGGGACCTTTATTTTGTTTACAGTGACTGCGCATACCTAGATTGAGAGGATGATTTGGAAGTGAAAGAAAATTTTTTGCTGTTTCCCTCTGTCCTTCAGAAAAAAAGATAGTTATTTCCAGCTTTGTGAGATTTGCTGTAATTGGGAAGTCTTTTGTAATTTCATTATTAAATGCTTTACTGTTCTTAGGAATTCAGTATTTTTTGTACTCTTTACTTAAAAAGCTTTGTATTAAGCCTATTTTGCTAAGATATCACTGAAAACTTGTTACATATAATAATGATTTTTAACATGGTATTCCCCGTATTCAAAATACAGGAGACTTCAATCAAGTCTATCAGTTCTAATACCTATGGTAAGAATTTCTGATAGTATGTTTTATTTTCTTTGCTTAATGTTGCATCCGTTTACTTTCTCTGGGAAATTTCTAGCATTTGGATAAATGCAACACACTTACCTTGCTGCCTTCCTGGAAAGCTGTTTTGCTTCCTGCACGTGTAGATTTGAAGGATTTCAGTTCTTATATAAAAGAGGCAAGAGAAAATTGGCAAATCTTTTGTATCTTGCCAGTCACTTACTAGAAACTTAGGCATTATCTGGAAAGTGAAATAACGGCTGGTCTGATTAGAAGCAAAGAGATTATTTCTTTTCTGAAAACAAAACCAAGGTTTTTGTTTAAATACCCCTGGGAGGACAAGAGAATGGGACACTCCGATTGTTTATAAAACTGTGATGTTCATTTTTTGGGTGCAGGTCTTCAGCTCTAACTTTTTTTGCTGTGTAGATTGTTACGTTGATGAGCTTGGGATTGTTGCACGTTAAAGATGGATAGTTTTGAATGCATTAACTAGTGTATGAATTGTACAAAAGAAGACAAGCAATTTAGAGCATTCAGAAGGAGAAGTAAATGAAGCAGCAGTAAATAAAATTACATTTTTGGATCAGCTCTCTGAAAAGATTCTGTACAAATAACAGTGCGTAGTTTGCATTCATCTTTGTGACTCCACATCAGACAGACCGGCTGCAAAGTGCAGCCGTACAACATCTGTCAACTCTTATCCTCTTTCAAGCTCTGTCAATGCAGGCCTGCTCTGAAAGTCAGTCTGAGAGTTGATGTCAGTGATTCGGGAACAAAACAGAACAAAGCAGATCTCTAGTGGGAGCTTCAGTATTAACACTGCAGATCCTTCTTACAAGACAGTTTATTTCTAAGCTGATTTCCAAAAGAAAAATTGTTTGGAATGTCTCAGGGTCTGTCCTTATACCGTGGGTGCTTTTGTTCCACAATGCCAGTACAAATAGAAACCTTGCCTTTGTCACAAAAATAATATATATAATAAAAATAAGTGGAGACATGTTCAGTTTAGGTCCTTTGGACGTGATGATGCTATCTTGTATGGGGGAATTCTTCCTTTCAATGAAATGGTATTTCAAGTAGAAAAAATACTGTGTTATAGCTAAACTGGTTTTTGCTACATCCACCAATATTGGATTTCTCTTCATAAATACCTGTGCTGTTTTGGTTTGATGGGTTGGTTTGTTTTTTTCTAGATAACAAAGCAGCTTGTCTTACCCAAGGCTTCTCTGAAATAAAGCTGGAGCCACCTGGAGAACTCAGCAATGCAGAAAATGAATCCCAGGTTTGAGCCAATCTCTTAAATCCTTCTCTTTTTGAATACCTGGATGTGTGAGGTCTAGGTATGTAATGACATTGACCGTGCAAGGACATGTGAGATGTCTGCATGTCTCATGAAGGTTTTTGAATTGTCTGATCAACTGGAATGTTTCAGAGAATTTTTTAACCTTGGAGAGCAGAAACTTGGAAGATTGGAAGGTGTGGTGGAGGCAAAACAGGCATAATATCTTTGACGTTATCCACACATTAGTGCACCTGCTCATCTTCCTGCTACAAGCAAAACGTTGGCATTTTCTTAAGCTGTGCATTTTGGAGATGGCAGCAGAATGTGCAAGACACAAACGTAGCTACACGGTTCTCTTGCTAAATCTGGCTTAGAAAAAGCTTCAGAGCATCATGAAATGAAGTCACAAAGGGTAGTATGCAAGGACCTTGAGAGAAGAATAAAAGAAGGCAAGAGTTTTTAGTAAGCTACTGCAGGGTTATAACAGTCTTCTACTCACTTCCTTTAGTGAGCAGAAAGGAGCTGGAGTGGTGAAAGGTTTTGATTTCAATCCGAGGTTGAACGTGAAGAGATGGTGATGCTCACTGAAGTTTTGGTGACTTTTCAGTTTCCAAAATGTTCTTTCTTAAGGGTGGGAAGTGGCTTTCTAAAGCTTAGCAAAACTGGTAGTGTAGCCAGCTTATGCACTTGTGAGATCTCTGTTCTGTTTGTATGCCTTTCCAGTGGATCAGTGTGAGCCACCAGGTCCACGTATTCGTGGCTGCTTTTGAAAAAACAACTCAGATGTCTAACGTTGTATAGGTCCATTGTGAACCCTCTGCCATCTGAAGTTAAAACATTGTCATGACCTTGGAAACGGCTGGGGACTTCTGTCCCCATCACCAGTTCAGGTTGCAGAGGCTGGCTGCTGAATCCTCCCTTTTGCATACGGATGACCAACCCAGCTGGCAAACCCTTCCTCTGCACTTTCATAATATAGTGACAGAGTGTGCTCGAGGCTTCACCCATGGCTTTTCACACAAGGATGCATCATTGAGTTGCAGCTTTTCAAAAAGTAGCGCACAGTCTTAGGTGCCTTTAATTTTTGGATGCCGATTTTGAGTCATCTTAAGGAAGTAGGAGTAAATTGAATCGATTAATTGAGGCTGTAAACTTTTTTTCCTCTCCTTTCTACAGAAGATGAAAACCTACAAAATGGATGGACCACACAGAGGATTTTGTCTTGTTATTAATAACGTTAAATTCGATAAGTCTCTTAGTGAAAGGAAGGGTTCTTTGAAAGATGCTGGTAAGTTACTGAAGTGAGATGTTTGGAAGATGAGTCTCTGTTTCGCCATGTGAGTTGATTGTCCAATATCGCTCTGTTTTTTTATTGTCTGTATTTTAGTTAATATTCTTAAAGAGTAAAATGTTTAAGTTAATTTGTCATTTGTGTATCCTAGGGGAGAAAGAGTTAAAGGTAAGTAATCACAGTTTCTGATGCAGCTGGATCATTCTTGAATCACAGAATCCCAAGGGTTGGAAGGGACCTCAAAAGATCATCTAGTCTAACCCCCCTGCAAGAGCAGGGTAACCTAGAGTACATCACACAGGAAC